>APFE030671867.1:56680-142315 GCA_000404065.3 Pinus taeda
ACTTTGAAAGCATAGAATTGATCAGACATCAAGATTCTGCAACCTCAAAACTACTTACCCAGCCTACTTACCTAACATTTTTTTCTTCTTTTGGTTTGGGTGCACTTAGACTTGCAGACCCAGCATTTCATTTTTTTCTTTTTATGCCTTTCTATCTACAAACTACCCTTATTTCTTCCAAGGGCCCAGATTAAGCAGTTGGGCTCCTTTGATTCTCTACCTATCTAAGAATCTGCCAAGATTAAGCTGTTTGGACAGATTTTCATTCTCTATATTCTAAAATATGAAATTGAGACCTAGGGAGACCAAGATTAGGCTGTTTGGACCTCCCTTTAGCTGAAAATTTCTACAAAACTAGAATGACTCTTCAAAATTGGAATGCAGTAGATGAACTTTGACTAGCATTCTTTCATGGCCTCTTTCTTTGGTGATTGTTTTAGCAAATATGGAGCATTGCAGCATGCAAAGTATGACATATTTGGCCTGTAAAAATGTCAATCATGAAATATGAGTAACCTGCTGCAGTAGGAGGCTAACACCACCCATGAGTATACCTTATTTGTTATTTTCTCAACATACAAAAAAGATGGTATATTCTTTGTAGCATATGATGCTGCAAGTACTTCACGATGTGCAATGTAATGAGTACAAGTAAGACTAGATAGATCGTTCTTTAGCAATATGACAAATCCATTTTCACATCCAACCATAGATGAAACACCATCAATCAAAATTGTTATTAGTTTCTCATTTTTCAATTGCCTTATTTCCTTTAAATTAATGATGGTATCACATATATTATTTCCCTTTCCATCAGGAACACTAATCATTTTCATAAATTGTGATACTGGAGGGCCCAAACATTTTAAGTCTAGATATGTAGAATACACAACAAGATGTTGTTCCAAACCATTGTCTATACTTTCATCTAACATTATAGAGAAAAATGGACTTTTTAACATTTTTCTAGCTTGAACCTCTTTGAGGTAATCTGATATAGAGTGAATAAATTCAGTGGATGCTTTTCTACTTATGTGGGAATAATACTCCACTCAATAAGGCATATTAATTGTTCATAGATGCATTTGAAGATGACAAAGATCTTCATAAATAATAGTTGTGGAATCCTTTTGTGCAATAAATTATGATAACTTCACGGTGGTTATTACCCTTTCCTTATTAGCCTCACTTATAGCCACCATGTGTTCTGTAATGGGCTTTTCCAACCTTTCAGTTTCATACAAATTTATTTGAGTTGATGTTTGATGAATAACAGATTTTGCATGTGTTTTCACAACATTGTATTGAATGGTATTACATCCATTTCCAATACCCCATGGACCTTGAGCGTTGTATTTCTCACAAATTGGGTACTTCATACAAGTCTTGTCATCTTCAACATTGATGCTATACATCCAAGGATGTTTTATTGTCGACTCTTCTTGAAATTCACGTTTTGATAAGGTCTTCCTCCTCAAACTACTAGATCCACCATCTTGTCCTTGCTTTTCATGGCCAAGAATTTCTAGATCGTCATCCATATCTTCATTAGCATCATCACTCAAATCGGGTATATATGGAATATCTTTAACATTAGAAGTTTTTTATGTTTTAGAATATCCATAAAATTTGTCTACAGTTTATTGACCCTTCCTTTTTGGAGGCACTTCTATTTAAATAATTTACCTACATACAAAACAATTACAATAGATTAACAATTTATAAAACTTAAAAAAAAAATCTTAACACAGTTAGCTTAAAAGATATTATGTATAAATAGTCAGCTTGGGGTAGCTCAATTGGCAATGTTCGTGGAAATTAAGTCTCATCGAACTGGAAGTCTTTGGTTCAAATATTGTGCTATCCCCCGATCGGGGTGAGAAGTTGGACATGATGAATATGAAGTCCTACCAAGCTTACAAAAAAAAAAGAAAAGATATTATCGATAAATAAAAAAAATAAATATAAAGAAAATGTTAGTTTAGATTTAAAAATAAATCATAGTTCTCGATAAATACAAAATTAAGCTAACCTTTCATTGAACTCTAAAATGATAGTTTGAAGTATAAATTATATTTAAGTTTTCAACAACAAATAGAAAAATACAACTATAGACTTGCATTATCTAAGTTTAAACCATAATTAAATCACAAGAATGGAATAAAGAGTGGAGGATTGGTAGTCATTACATAAGCAAAAATGTCAACTTAATAAGTTGTTATCACTGAAAATCGCACCCTCAATTGCAATAGTGATCACCAACAAATGTCGTCAATTTAAGCACAATAAATGTTTCCATGGAAATTAATCAACCACCCAAAGTCAACTGAGAAAACTATAGAAATGATAGTAACATTGATGGCGACGACGATGATGGTAGTGGTGCATTGTGACGTCGACATGTCGTTACCATCATAGTTTTGCTCTCATCATATAAAATGATTATTTGATGTGAAAACTTAGTTAAGGTGATATTAAATCATAAATACAAGTTTCTATGTGGTTATAGGTTTTTTCTATTGCTATTTGCATGCAGATATTACTAGTATTCAAGTCAAGGAAGGTGGTATTGCTACCTCCTTGTCCTGATTTGACGGGTAATCTTCTCAACCAAGATCTTTGAACCTCAACTAAGATGATTGTGGTCAAAATAAACAATCGGATAATGCAATGTCAAAAAGAATAAGACTCAAAATCCTAGTCACTTTATAGAACAAACCAAAAATCAAAATATGTGAGAGAACCAAGTTCCTAGTTGTTTTAAAGAATATCCACGATCCCATACAAACAAAAATTTAGGAGCAATCTAGAGGAAATAAGGCCACAAAACACCTTTCCATCAACACCTTGCAACAAGACTCAGAAGACGAACCCTACAAACTTGAAGGGTTATAGGCAAAAGTAAGATAAAACACAACAACTCTCTTTCCCTAAATAATTGGTTTCTATTTATGCTTAAAGAATACCTTTTAGTGCTATACTATTCTCTTTATTGTTCCTTGAAATCTACAATTTCATGAGCAATGTATTTACAATAGATTATGTCTTTTTATGTCATGTTGTAGACCTCCCCACCAGGAGAAACTAGTTCTAAAAGAGGGAATGATTATGTGGCCCTAAGTTGCTAACTATGCTCGTGCTTGCACAAACGTGGAAACCCTAAATTTTGGTTACCTGCCCCATGCTCTCTTGTATGAGGTCCTGACGGACCAAAAGTTGGGTGCATCCATGTGGGTTGACCATGCCCATCACGTTGCAACTCATCATGCTCCCCAAAAATCATCTACTGTGTAGACTAATGATTCCAGATCCTACCAAACCTGCAGCAAGATTAATGATTGGAGTGTGAAAGCAACATTAAATCATTCTCACTTTTTTTATTACATTTTAAATTCACAGAATCTCCAACAAATGTCTGACATATATTTTTATGTTTTCTTCTTAATTGCAAAAACTGAATACACACATTCATAGATAATCATTTATCTAATTCCCTTTCTATCATTACTAGAATTTGGATGAGTTGGAATTTTCCAAAAAGGAATCCAAGCTCCTTGTTTTTCTCCAAAAAGTCTTGGCTTTCTTCAAATTTTTCCTCCTGCAAATGATCCGGATCTTGGGGGGAGGCCCCCAAGATCTAAAAGATTGAAATGGATCTTGGGCGGAGAGACCCCCAAGATCTGAAAACTTGCAATGGATCTTGGGGGAAAGGCCCCCAAGATCTGAAAACTTGAATTGCCAGAAGAAAAATAGGAGAATGCTGAATAAACAAAACCAAAAAGAAAATTTTTATTAAAACCCAAGTGGAAATAAACCAGCTAGGGCAATGGTAGCTTATCCTGAGAAGAGATGTGGCAGCTACATGCCTCTGAACTGTAAAGGTTACATTGTGGTGGACCATCTCTCCTTTTACAAAATGTGACTTGTTTCTTATAGTATTTTTTAGTTACATACCACGGGTCAATTCCATGGGTGAATGAATACCATGGGTGGATTTTACAATACCATGGGCGGATGCCATTTACAATACCATGGGTAAATTCCATGGGTCGATGAATAATATGGGTGGATGAGTACCATGGGTTGATGCCATTTTCCATTCGGATCAGCAAATCTAGTCTATTTTCTAAACTTAATAAAATAAAATACTTCCATCCATATCCATAAAAGTGGATAAGATTTCGAATGTTATTATTGATAGCGAGAGGAGAGGATGAGGAGCGTTAGGGTTTTCATCGGATCTGCATCCCGAGCAGCCGGCGTCAAGCTTCGGCTCTCTTCCGTGGCTCCTGCCTATCTTGGCAATGGAGATCTGGTGTTCTGGCATGAGGACGGTCAGGGCATTGACCGAGTTGGTCTTCAGGTGCAACGTTGGTGCCCCATTTCCCCGTGGACGAACCCTAGCCTTGCCGGCTCCATACCCTCTGCCGCCATCGGTTTTCTGAGCGCCCCTGCTGAGGAAGGTTACGAGAACTTCATGCACAGATTAAAGGTCTTTCTCCTCTTTGCAGATTTGCCAGACATCCCGTCCAAGATCGCCGGCGCCGCGGACACGGATGCTTACGCCGATCTCTTTGCAGTGGGTTCTGGAGTAGGCTGGCTTCAACACCCTGCTTCCTTATCTGGCTTAGGTGGCCCTCTTCAGAAGGCCGGAGCAGCGGCCAAGGTAGACCACGCACAACCCTTAGCTGCTTCTCCTCAGATCGGGGCTTTAGGCAAGGAAGGGTTTGTTCCGGATGGCTGTTGGCCTCTTTTGCGCATGAGGCAGACCCAGGAAACGAAAATCAGCCAACGCGTATGCCTCCTCTCTTCACAGATCTGGAAGGAAAAGAGGCTTTCAGACTTTTCTTCCTCGTTCCAGATACAAATCAAGCTCATTACAGGCAAAACCATGTTACAATGGTATCAAGCTTAATCTGAACATCAAATTGGGGATCCCCTCTGCAGCTCAAAGGCTTCTCCATAAAGGTAAACAACTTGAAGATTGCTATCCTATTTCTTTTTACGGCATTAAGAAAGATGCAACCATTATTTTAACCCTCCGTTTGAGAGGAGGAGCAGCTGGAGAGTCATCCACAGCCAAGGCATTTTCATATAAAGATGCAGTCCATGCTAAGAAGCCTGAAAAGACAGCTCCACCAGTTCAGGCTCCCAAACCTTTTCTGGTGGACAAACTGGAGGAAACCCCCACCATTGAAATAATGCATCCATCGCTAGATGAGCAAACCCAAAAGTTTGCAGATCACGCCATTATTTGCAGGTTTAATGGACTCTGGCCGCGTACAGCAGACCTCTTCCAATGGGTCCACTCCCACTGGACCAACAACTGCAAGATTCTGTTATGTTCAAAGGGCTTCTTCATTGTAGTGTTCGCCTTCGATGAGGACTACCAAAAAGCCCTTACTGCTGGTCCCTGGTTCTGGGACTCAGCAGGATTATTTCTCACTCCATGGTTCCTGGATTTCGATCCAGCTACAGCAGTCATAACCAAGCTCCCCATCTGGGTCCGAATCCCCAACCTCCCAGCGCATCTATGGCATTTTGCGGTTTTCCAAGGGATTGGCAAGGCTTTAGGCTGCCTCCTTGATACAGACGTCTCAAGAGGGGAACTGGGCCTCTATACCTTTGCCAGAATCTGTGTAGAAATAGACATGAGCAAAGGTCTCCCTGACCAGATCAATCTCAAAATTGGAGACTTTCATTGGACTCAGGCCCTGGACTACGAGAATACAGCGTTTCGTTGCCGGAACTGCCATCACACAGGGCACCTTCAAAGCTCCTGTCCCGCGATGCCGGCACACAAAAAGAAGGCCAATCCGAAGCAGAAATCTAAAAGCTGGAAGCCTCACACCCCTCCCCCCATGGACGACTTTGATTTCAGCACGGATGGTGAGGAAGAAACCGCGGAAGATATGGAAGCAAATCAAGCACAGAATCTGCCCCAGGCGGAGCCAGAGGACTTGTCTGTTCAGCCAATCTCACAGAAAAGGATTCATGAATCTTCTCCATCGGATTCAGAAAAGGAGACTTCTCCTTCTGCCCAGCTCAGCTTGCAAATCTCGCCTCACCAGCAATGCTCTCCTGAATGGGTTAAAGTCGGCAAAAAGAAAGGGAAAAAGTGTCGTTTAGTTGATTCCAACCATGCTGGGTAGAATCCTCTGTTCTGCTCTGCTTCTATGCTCCTCTTGTCTCTTCATGTTTAGTTCCTGTCTCTGTCTTCTCTTCTAGGGGCCGAGGTGGATGGGTCATCCTTTCCGGCTGCCCTTGTTCCTGCTTTTTTGGCTGTAATTTCTCATTGTACTATATTTTCCTTAATAGATTAAACTTTTACCGAGAAAAAAAAAAAAGTGGATAAGATTTCCTTTTTTTTCTAACATCATTCTTATCCAAACTTTATGATCTTTAAACTAAAACAAAACTAATTTACTAATAAAATAAAGGAATATAGTTCCTTCCACAATTCATTTGTTTTTTTCCAATTTCAAGAGTAAGATGCTCCTGCATTAGAATCTCGGGGAAAGAAATTTTCCATGGTCTCTAGAACATTTGTGCAATGCTTGGACATCTCTACAAAGTCATCAAAGTAGCCTCCTCCAATGGTTGATTTCTCCACTTCACTAAATATTGAAAGTGTTGTTTTCCTCTAGTTTCCTTCACCACTTTTTGATCTAATAGCCCTTAAATTTCCTTTGGGAAGTTGTTGTTCCCATTCAACAATCTAATCTACTGCACTAGAAGACTCATCATCTAAAACCTTTTTTTTGTTCCCTGAAAGGAATACAAATCAGAAACATTAAAAATTGGGGAAATACCGACATTGCTTGGAAGATCCACTTCATAAGCATTTGAGGAAATTTTCCTTAAAATTTTACAATGTCCAATCTTCTTGAGTTGTAGCTTGTTGTAAGTTCCTTTAGGAAATATTTCTTTCCTCAAATGTACGCACTAAATCACCAATTTCAAAGTTTTTTTGCCTTCTCTTCAAATCAAAACTTTGTTTGTATTTGTTGTTGATTTCTTGTAGTTGTTTCTTAACTCTTTCTTACAATTCTTGCATGCTCACTGTAAATTATTCACCTTCTGCACTTCGTATATCTTGTTTTCCCAAATTCCTCAATTCATATACCCCCCTTGGATGCATTCCATACAATAACTAGAGGGGACTCGTACATGTACTTATGTTGGGTGTATCATTATTTGCAAATTCAGCATGAGCAAGAACCCGATCCCATTGTATGGGAGTTTCACTTACCAAGCTTCTTACGATGTTTCCCAAACTCGTATTCACAACTTTTGTTTGCCCATCAGTTTCTGGGTGGCAGGCTAAGCTAAAATTAAGGTTAGTACCCAACTTCTTCCATCAAAAAATGACTAACAAACCTTGTGTCTCTATTAGGTACAATGCTTTTAGGCAATCCATTCAACCTTACAACCTATTTAAGGAACAAATTGGCAACATTGGTGGCATCACTAGTTTTGCTACAAGGTATAAAATGTGCCATTTTAGAGAATCTATCAATCAAAGCATACATAGAGTCATTAACTCTTTGAGTCCTTGGCAATCCCAATATAAAGTCCATGCTCACTAAATCCCATGTCCTAGTAGGAATTGGTAATGACTGATATAAACTTGTATTTTGACTTCTTCCCCTCACATGCTGGTAGATCCTACATTTTTGCAACAAACATTTTCACATCATCTTGCATCCCTAGCCAAAAATAAAAAGCATTCAATTGAGCAAAAGTTTTACCTTGCCTAAAATGTCTTGATAATCCTCTGTTATGCTTTTCCCTGATAAAATTTTCTCTCATAGAACATTTGGGTATGCACAATCTATTATCTTTAAATAACAATCCTTCTTCTAACATAAAGCTCAACCATGGAGTTCTATCACAACTAACTGGATTTTTACAAGCAACATATCCATCTTTAAAATCAACATCTTCCTTATACATCTCCTTCATTTCATCAAATCCTAAAGTGCTAATTTGAAACTCATACAAAATCAAATTTATTCTACTTAATGCATGAGAAACCTTATTTGATTTACCACTTGTATGCTTAATGACAAATGTGAAATTTTGCAAGAACTCCACCCATTTAGCATGCCTCTGATTCATTTTGGCCTTATTGTTGATAAACTATAGAGCATGGTTATCAATATAAAGAACAAATTATTGGGGCATGAGATAATGCCTCCATTTTTTTAAAGCTTGAACTATAACATAAAATTCTCTATCATAAGAGGAATATTTCTGCCTTGCTTCATTTAATTTTTCACTGAAATATGCAGTTTCTCTTCATTCTTGACTCAGGACAACTCTAATAGCAACTCCTCTTGCATCTGTCTCAACTTGAAAACATTTGTTAAAATATGGTAAGGTTAATACATGTTGTTCACTTATCCTTTGCTTCAATATTTTAAAATTTATATCAGCTGCTATAGTCCATTTAAATGGTTGATTATTCTCCTTAATTGTGTCAATAATGGGTGCGCACAAACTACTGAAATTCTTTATAAACTTTTGGTAGAAACTTGCAAGACTATGAAAGCTTCTTACCTCAAACACATTCCTTGGAACATGCTAGTTAATGATTGCCTTTACTTTATCTGGATCCATCTTCAATCCTTCTTCCGAAATCACAAATCTTGGGTATACCAACTCATTCTTCATGAAGCTACATTTCTTTAAATTTATCAACAACTTCACTTGCTTGAGATGCTTGAGATGTTTTTCTTTTGTTTGGCTATACACCATTATGACATTCCGATAAATAATAAAAAATTTACCTATAAATTTTTTCAAAACTTCATTCATTAATCTTGTAAATGTGTTAGGTGCATTGGAAAGCCAAAAGGCATTACCAACCACTCATACAACCCATTGTTTGTTTTTAAAGTTGTTTTACATTCATCCCCCTCTCTAATTATAATATGGTGATAACCACTCTTGAGATCAATTTTAGAAAAATACTTAGCACCACTCAAACAATCAATGAGACCTTTAATGATTGTAATTTTATTGATGGCCCTTGAATCAGTACACATTCTCTATCCACCATCTTTCTTTGCGCTAAGCACGGTGAGAACAACACATGGACTTAATCTCTCCTTTATTAATCCTTTGTCCAATAACTCCTGCACCTATTTCTTTATCTCTTCATTTTATTGTGGATTCATGCAGTATGTTTCTTCATTCGGAAGTATTGCCCTCAGAATTAGATCTATATTATGACTAATATTTAAAAAATGAGGCAACTTATTTGGAAACTCATCAACAATTATATCTACAAACTCATCCAACATAATCTTTACTTCTTCAGGTAAATCATTTAAACTTGTGCTAGTAAGAATTACCTTGGGCTTACCAATCAAAGCAAAATGAATTTCTTCTTTCTTTTTGAGCTCTTGCAATAGTTCCTTCGTGTTGATACGTAGCACACTAGGACCAGCTTCCTCTTTCGGATCCTTATCCTTCAAATGTAATAGCCGATGTTTTTGGCCATTTTTCTCAAGAGTGTAGGTCTTCCGCCTACCATCATGAATGGATTTCCTGTAATACTGCCATGGTCTTCCCAACAACACATGACACACATCCATTGGAATTATATCACATAATACCTCATCCTTGTAATTACCAATCTGGAACTCCACTTTACACTGCTCATTCACCAATATTTGATGGTCTTTTTGCAGCCAAGACACCCTGTAAGGTGTGGGATCAGCTATTCTCTACAAGCCTGACTTCTCTACCATTTATTTGGAGACCAAGTTATCTGTGTTACCACTGTCAATCACCACTTTACAACACTTGCCTCCTCATTTGCATGTGGTTCTAAATAATGCTTTTCTTTATGTGGTTCTAAATAATGCTTTTCTAAATATTTGCTCCTCTTTGGCTTGTAGGATTATTTTCTGGACAATCCCATGACATATGTCCCAATTATCCAGAGTTATGCAGGAGCACAACAAGATACAAATATACACATAAACACAGAGATGTAACATAAATAAATCTTTATTTCATTAATATCAAAGAATTGAAAGATGCTTACAAGCAGAATGGAAATAAACTAGCTCAGGTGATGGTAGCTTATCTTTGAGAAGAGATTTGGCGGCTACATTCCTTTGAATTGTGTTACAATGAGGCTCAACAACCTTTTTATTATTGAAAAACAAAGGGAAACCCTAAACAACAAAAACCCTAACCCCAGGAGATGGAATGTCAAGAGTTTGTGGGCGTCAATGAGGTTAGTTGGGCAACTAACTTCTTGGGGTCGTAACTTGGTCATATGATCTCTGTTTGGCATGCATGATACCTCATTGGAAAGATCTCTTTGACTACTATAGGATTTGTGGTAGGCCCATACGTATAAATATGGGCATGTTGCAGACCTAAAAACATTGTTTAGGGGGTCAAAACAACTCCATAAGTTCAGGACTTGAAAAACTGCTAAAAATAGTAAATGTTGCTATAATTAAGAAAATCGATGAAACAGACTGGAGGTCTATGTGGAATACATAGGTGGCCACCAATATCCACCTAGATCAGTCCTCCCCCCTTAGGAAGAAATGGTCCCCATTATGTGCAGAGCCTCCATGAGGTGAGGAAATTTCTATTAAACCTCATCCCTGGTGAACCACTTGCCCTGGTGAAGGAGTTGGCCTACTTTGACAACTTGACATAGTTGGATCCTCTATTGACGAGTGTTCTTGATCTATGTGTCCATGATCCTTTTAGTTGTGGCGTATTCGATGTAACTTGGGTTGAGATTTGTTGGTGTCAACTACTCAACAATGGCGGATGTGTCCAACAATGGGGGAAAGTATGGTCGCAACCAGTCCACATTGAATAATGGGTGCAAACAAAGGAATGGTGGAATGTTGAGATTGAAGGCATTGTCCCATATATCCTTGGTGATGGTGTATGACCCATATCGAAGCAAGCAAAGCTTGCAGTGGAGCCCAACGAGGCGTTCCTTCTACAAATGTAACCAAATTTAGTAGCCCACCTGGAACTTATGTGGCACCCAATGTTGATCATGACATTGCTTGTACCTAGCATCAGCCCTGTCCAATATGTCATGGACCTCTTGGTGGGTGTGTTGAATGATCTCAGTGAAGTTGTTAGCCTTGTCAACTTCAGACTGTACATGAGACAAATTTTCTTAAGTAGCTTCAAATGGTATGACCACATTAATGGGACATAGTGGTTGGAACCCCAACCCCACCTGAAAGGGGGTGTGGCCAATTTAGCTATGGAGAGCTATGTTGTAGTTGTGCTGGACATATGGGAGGATTTCATCCCATGTGTGTGGATGCTTCGAGTTGTACATGTACATAATGTGCGATCATGATATTGACAACCTTTGTTTGGCCATCAGTTTCGGGGTGGAAGGTTGTGGACTAAGTGAGCTTGGTATCCAGCATCGACCAAAGGCTTGACCAAAATGTACTCAGGAACCTATTGTCCTAATCCGAGATAATGGACTATGGGATCCCAAAGTGTACCCACACTCATTCAAAGAAGAGCTTAAAATAGTGGCTTTTGTTGTGATACTCATCTTGCAAGCCACATGCATGGTCATCTTAGAGAATATATAGATGACCACGAACACGCAGTCATTGCCATGCTTAGTAGAAAGAAGGCCCGACATGTAATCCTTGGAGATGGATTCACACAGTCGAATAGGAGTAGGTAGAGAAGTATATAAGCATTGCTTCGTGATTGTCAATTTGGCAATGATGGAGACAGTGTAGGATCTTATGTAGTTCCAACATCATGTCGAAGGTTCGGCCAATAAAAATACTTTTACAACATTGCTACTATTTTCTCTACTTCGAAACATCCAGTGACCTGAGTACAGTGCGCCTCCCAAATAATCTTGGCATGCTCGCTTGCAGGAACACAAAGGTGTCCCAGGTGGCATAACAGTGCATCGTGAAGGTGAAAATATGGAACTTGCTTGCCTTCCAAGTGCATCTGGTATGCGTTGTTGAATTCTGGATCACTCTTGTAAAGATGTGGCCACCCCAAAGTCTTATGTCCACAAGATTCGAGCACAATGATCACCGCCATAACCGATGGTCAACTGAGATAGCCTGCAAGATTATTGGTGTGTCATCCTTATACTTGATGTTCAAATGGAACTATTGCAGATATGTGGACCATTTCTGATGGCGATCATTCTGTAACTTCCCTTGTGTCTGTATTAACTGCAGGGGCTGGTGGTCTATATGGATGATTGTTTCCTTCCCCAAAATGTAATGCTTCCATTATCGCTAGGCCTACACAATGGAATGTATCTCTTTGCCATAAGTAGGATACTTTTAGATTGTATTTGAAAGTGTCTCACTGTGATATACCATTGGATTCCCTTGTTGGGTAAGAACTGCACCAATAGCATAGTCAGAGGCGTCTGTCTCAATTTCAAATGGTTGTTGCAGGTCTGGTAATGTGAGCACTAGTGCAGAGTAGAGGCAATGGTTCAACTCGACAAACGCCTTCTACTAGAATTCAAACCAAAAGAACTTTGCTTTCGCTCCACCCTTGGTACCTTGACTCAAAGGGCAAGTGATATAAGAGAATCCTAACATGAACTTGCGATAGAAATTGGCCAGACTCATAAAGTTGCGGAGCTCTGTTAGAGTGGTTAGTGCTGGTCAATCCTGAATAACTTGTATATTCGATGGGTCCACATGCACACCCCGCTCAGCAATGATGTACCCTAGATATTGAATCTGGGTCATACCAAAAGTGCATTTCTCTAAATTGGCACACAACTTGTGTTGTCACAGGGTTTGTAAGACCTAGAAAATATGGTGTAGGTTCTCTTCCCAACTCTTGTTGAAGATCATGATGTTGTCCAAATACACTACCATGAATGAGTTGGTGAAGGGCCACAAGATGTCGTCCCTCAACCTCATGAAGGTTGCAGGGGCATTCGTCAACACAAAAGGCATGACCATTTATTCGAAAAGGCCCTCGTTGGATTTAAAGGCAACCTTCCACACATCAGAGGGTTCGATTCACACCTAGTGATATCTAGACTTCAAATCAATCTTGCTAAAATATTTGGCCCCCTTGAGCTGGTCCAAAAGGTCATCAATCTATGGGATTAGATACCTATTCCGAACAATGATATTATTCAATGCTTAATAGTCAATATAAAGTCTCCAGGTGTCGTCTCTCTTATGTACCAATATGATCGAGCTCCCACAAGGTGATGAACTTGGTCTCATGTGCCCTTTCTCCACTAACTCTTGAATCTGACTCTTAATTTCATCATTCTCCATAATAAAGTATCGGTAGATCGGTCCCTTGGGTAGTGGCTCACCTTGGGTCAGATTGATGGAGTGCTTGACCTAAAAGTGCATGGGTAACCCTGTGGGTGAGGTGAAGATGTCCCTGTACTCCTCCATGACCTTGTCCATTTGATGTTGTCGTATGGAGGAGCCCTATCTAGAGGTTGTGGATGTGGGCACAGTCTTCTTCTTGCCCTAAGGGTGAATCATAAGGAAAAAAAATCTCGGTTTGGGAAATGATCTTAACAGATTGTTTCATAGAGATCAAAGAGATGGTGGTAGGCAGTGCTACCTCTTGTATCCTGTATAACTTATTGCCCAAAGAAGTAATAACAATGTGGGCCTTAGATCCATACACAACATGACGCTTCCACAAGTACGATTGGCCTAATAATACATCATAAACTCAAAGAGGAGGAACATCACACAATACCTCATTTGTGAAGGGCTTGATGTTATAGGGAAGGTGACATTGATAGCTGACGCAAAGATCTCATCCTTGGTGAATCCACCCGATGGTGTACGGATGTGGGTGTGGTGTGGTCAATAGGCCCAACCGCTTCACAAACTCTACTAAAATGAGGTTCCTTTAGCTTTCGTTGTTGACAATGAACTGCAGTGAAGAACCCTTCACCCATGTCTGTGAGTGGAAGAGTCGCTCCCCCTCCTTTGGATCTTCGAGCTCAATCTCCTGGATCTTGGTGGTGGCAATGATG
The DNA here is from genome assembly GCA_000404065.3 of Pinus taeda. NCBI lineage: Eukaryota > Viridiplantae > Streptophyta > Pinopsida > Pinales > Pinaceae > Pinus > Pinus taeda. The sequence goes on from APFE030671867.1 coordinate 70,704, forward strand.
GCACTGGGCTCTACATCAATAATCTACTTCACTTTGTCATTCCCCTTGCCAGGTTTTGACTCAAAGTCGGAACATGCATCTGATTTGGAAGCCTTCAGCTCGGTCACTAGTGATTTTCTTGGATCGACACTCACTTGTGTTGTGAGTGGGGCTCTTATGGAACTCACACCATTTTCTTGTGTCCTTCTTTGTATTGTGGTCTTGTTATTTGCTTGCGGCTTCTACGGGATGTTCTGGGTCACCCTGCCTTGGATTTGTCCTTTATTCTGTGGTTTCGGGGTACCTTTCCCTTGTTTTAGATTCGTAGATCCCAAGTCTCGTTTCTTATGTTTAAATTTCTGCTCAATATTGACAGTGTATTGATAGGTGGTGCCAAGCAAAGAGATGTCTAGGAACTCCATCTCATCCTTGATGTACTTCTGTAGACAGTCGCGGTACTTGAGTACCAAATTTCGCTCAGAATCCTTCATACCCGACTTTGTGCTAAGGGTATGAAAAATATTTGTGAACTCTGAAACGTCTTGGTCCCTTCCCTGCCACAACATGGTCCACATTATGTATTTATATTCATAGCTCTCGATAGGGTGATATTGCTCCTTGATGGCATCTCAGAAATAATTCCAAGTGGGTGCGGCTAAAAAAAGTGAGGGTTCCCCCTCGTCCTTTTGTTCACAGTAGGTTTACCACCAGTCCTTGACATGGAAGGAGGCTTTGAGGAGTGCAAAAGTAATCTTTTCCCTATTGGAAAGGTCATGAACCGAAAAATATCCTTCCAACAAATTGAACTATTTATCTACAACGACTGCATCTATATGTCCTTCAAATATGAGAATGTCAAAGTTGACTTGTACCTTAAAGGGAGTGGCGCCTCTAGAGTGGTTGTTGGATGAAGATGTGTCGCATGTGGGTAGCCACTGAAGGATCTGGGCAAAGTTATCCATCATCACCTTCCTTTTTCGCTCGAGGGATTCCTCGAGCAATATTTTGATAGGATCTCCTATTCCCTAATCTTTCTTTTCTGCCACCATGGGAAGTTCATCAGTTTTTGTGAGGTTGTTCTTGCAAAGGTTAAAATAGTTTGAGCCCTAAGTCCTTATACCCTAACCTTGATGGGGACATGCAAAGAAAAACAAAGAAAGAGCATACCGCTCTGATACCACTGATCCGAACTTATGTAAGAATGCAACAAGATACAAATATATACATAAACACAGATATGCAACATAAATAAATCTTTATTTCATTAATATCAAAGAACTGAAAGATGCCTACAAGCACAATGGAAATAAACTCGCTCGGGCGATAGTAGCTTATCTCTGATAAGAGATGTGGCGACTACATGCCTATGAACTATGTTATAATGAGGCTCAAGGGCCTTTTTGTTATTGAACAACAAAGGAAAACCCTAAACAACCAAAACCCTAGCCCCCAGAGATGGCACACCAATATTTTGTGGGCCCCATTGGGGTTAGTTCGTGAGCCAACTTCCCAGGGTCATAACTTGGTCATATGATCTCTGTTTGGTGCGTATGATACCTCATTGGAAAGATATCTCTGAGTACTATAGGATTTGCGATAAGACCTTACCCAATGAATGGACCTATTGTGGACCTCAAAAAAAACATCGTTTAGGGGGTCAAAATAACTATGTAAATTCAAGACCTAAAAAAATGCTAAAAATAGTAAATGTTGTTATAATCAAGGAAACTTATGAAATCAACTAGAGGTCTAGGTGGAATAGATGGGTGACCACCAATATCCACCTGGATCACCCAATTTCCCACTTTTGTAACATTGAACTTGGTAGCCTCTGCCTCGACCTTGTCCTCTTGAGAAAGGCCTTCTTTCTCTTGATTCACCTCCTCCTGATGGTTGACTGCTTGAAATACCTTTGGATTCTTTTGAAGACTGAGTTTTCTCCCAGTAGTTGGTTTGCCCTCTTCCTCTGACATGACTCCTCCCTCTATTCCTTTGGCTTTGCTTTATAGCAAATTTTCCCTAGGCTTTCAAGGTCAATTGGTAAGCATATTCTACAGTTCTGGATGAAAATAAGCTAAACTCATCTTGAATCTCAAAACGCAACCCATTGACATATCTGGCAACCTTTTCAGATGTTTCTTTAAAGTATCATGCTCTAATATTCACTGTAACAACCCTGGTGAAAATTCCATGTAATAAAAGTTAATAAAGGCAAAATAAGACCACAGTTAAGGAACACTTATTCCAAGCCGAATGTTGGGAAAAGATATCCAAGTGGACATCACTGGATGTGTTTATGGCTAAAGGAGATTGGCAAAGGCAAAGGAATTAAAATGTCAAAAAGGCAATTTTGGCACACTTATTTATGAAAATGAAGGAAATAGGAGAAAAGGGAGGTGAAAGGTCGCAGGTTGCATGAGGAGGAAAATGAAGGAAAATAATGGAATTGAAAAAATATAGGCTTGATTGATAAAAAGGCTTACGAGGATTAGTTTGCGAGCTTGGTAAGTTCAATTTTGGAGCTCTCTCATTATTCTCTCTCTCTCTTTCTCACTCTTGGACACTTAGAGTTTTCTTAGAGCACTATAGCCTTGGATTAAGGAAGGAAAAGCAAGCAAAAGGGAATGAATGAAAGCAATGAGCAAGCAAAGAAGAGTAGGATCAAGCAGCTTCAAGAGGAATACTTGCAGGTAACATATTGCATGTGTGATTTCCTAGCTGGTTTTGACATGCATGGCTTTGCATGTTGGTGTATGGTTCTCTTGTTGTCGATGGCATGGTTTTGTTGGGTTATGACAATGGTTTTTAGCCTAGCCTTACCTTTTTCCGGATGCCATGGTGTATTTGGATGTTGATCTTAGTTTTGAGTTTTGGAATTGTCGGATGGATTTTGGAATCCGGGGTGGAGGTGGTCTGAAGGTTCATTCCCAAAGGCCTAGTAATCCCTTAACTGATTTTGGCAGGATATACGGTAAAGTCTGAGGGAGGTGTCTCGGTTTAGGGCCTAGTGATTCAAGATTGGATCGTGGTAAAGCTCGAGAGACAAGGAGACAGAAAATTCCTCAAGGATAGTGATGAATTCTGGATGGCATTCCAAGTTCGGTTCTATTTTTTGATCGAAGCACCAGTTCTAGTGTGATCATGGTTTGGTGAGGGTGGAGGTGGTTTAACTTCAGCATTCCCTTGGTTGTTTTTGGATTGGTTTGTACATGAGATCCCACATTCATGCTTGGAATATGGCACGGGGGTGATTGGTTGAAACAAAGATTTGGTTTAGCCATGTCTACAGTCGGGTGGTACATGGAAGTCCCGAACCTAGTCGGATTTTCCTATGTTTAATAAAAGCTAAGTTCTCTTGCTTTTGTAATTATTAATATGTGGATTTTATGGCTGATATCTCATTATTATTTTCATGGTTCAATGTTGGTTATAAGCATGGTTATGTCACTGGTTATTGTATTGGTTATTTCATGTACTTACTTGTAATTGAAATGATAATGGATGCAATACCTAATTGATGTCATAACAGTTCAAGGGAGAAGGTGATGATCCTTCTTATCATGTCTCATAATAGTTTTTAGTCATTCGTGCTTTGTCTTGTATCCTAGTCCTGTAGATTGTATTGATGTCAAGTGTTTGACAGAATGTTAGTCCCAGTTGGGGATGGTCGGGCCAAGTCCTGGAGTTAGTTTTTGGCTTATTAGTCTTTTTCATCATGTGCTTAATGGATTCTGGAAGTTACAACAAGATATGGGCAGTGGTTGGAATTATGGGATTGAAAAGTGCCTTAAATCTCACAGGCTCTATCACGAGTCTATTGGAAATATTCCCTGAACGCATGCATGCATCCTTGTAGGAGTGTACAGAGCTCTCTGGACGCCGGCGTGCCCATAGCATGGGAGCGTCCAAAGGTTTAATAGCTTAAAAACTAAGTGGGACCCAGGGGCATGATACTTGAGTGGTTATGATGGTTCTCAGAAGTGTTGTTACTAATGTGGGAACTATGTTTGATGTGCTTCTATTGATTACACTTCCTTAAGGTCACCTATGAAGTTGAATAATATCATAGTAGTCTCTCATCACATATTAACCCTGGTTGGTCAGTTACTTGGGTGGATGTGGGAGGAGGGTGCTTACAGAGTGGTATCAGAGTGGGTCCTGCTCTCTTTGGGTCATATCTGATAGGATGGTTCCCAGAAGTGTTGTTACTAATGTGGGAAATATGTTTGATGTGCTTCTATTGATTACACTTCCTTAAGGTCACCTATGAAGTTGAATAATATCATAGTAGTCTCTCATCACATATTAACCCTGGTTGGTCAATTACTTGGGTAGATGTGGGAGGAGGGTGCTTACAAAGTGGTATCAGAGTGGGTACTGCTCTCTTTGGGTCATATCTGATACTACAAAGTGAAATAAAAGCATGGTTCACCCTTTGGACAGATGGGCAGTGTGTTGGTCATGTATTCATGTCAGTTGCATATGTGTTCCTTATGCTTATAGTCCATGTGTGTGTTTCATTTACATGGTGTTGATCATGGTTGTAGTGATGTCACCATGTGAAGGTTGAGGGCGTTGTTGTGGGATGTGTCGTCATGACTATATGGTTGTATATGCATTTGTTATGCATGTAAGGTATGTCAGACATGCATTGTGAGGTTTTTGTATGCAATTAGGTCATCATGATGTTGTTGGTTGTTATGATATTGGTGTGTTGGTTGAGATAGAGCAGGAGATGCAGATCATTAAAGTGAAGTTGCAACATTGGACCTTGAGGCAAGAGCATGTCGTCATACAGGTTTGGATGTGCGCATGCAGGTATGTTAGTTAATGGATTGTTATATGCATTAGGGTTATATACATTAGGTTTATGTGGGATTCTATTGATGTTATGGTGACATACATGATAGATGATAGTTGATTAGTGTAGTCATATGCACATGTGTGAGATCATCATGAGTGGTAGTAACCTGTGGTTATATGCATTGCTCTTGTTGTTTTATGTTAGATAACTTGGTGATTATGTTATATGGCGTTGATGAGTATGTTATAAGTTAACTTGTTGTTTTTATATGATAATTAGCTTAATGATTAGGTTATATGTTGTTGACGAGCATGATATATAACTTGTTGTTGTTATATGCTAGTAACTTGATGATTAGGGTTATTACATTAAGATCTTGATGTTATATGTATCATGCTAAATTGGATTGGCCTATGCAGATGGTTAGGGTTATAACATTCAAGTATGATTCGACTTATTTGTGATAATGTGTTGTACTAATCTAGATTGATCGTACATATGTGATTGCTATGCACAAATGACAAATGTTTATGAGATTATGATGTGAACATGTTAGCTAGTGACTATTATGGATATCATAACCTTATCTATTTTTGAGTTGATATGCCGTGAAGTTATATCATGCTAAACTAGATTGATTATGTAGAAAAGATAGCTTCCCTTGAGATACATTAAGCTATGAGCTTGCTTATGTAATCTATTTTGTGCTTGAATGTTTAATTATGTCGTTTAATTAGTGTTTGAGTGTTGGTGTCTATTATGTCGCCTATTTGTTGTCTGAATGTTTGATTACATGCATGATATGAGTATGTGTCTGTAAGATTTCCTGAATGAACAATCTTTTTTTAAGGTAATTGTACAAACACATATGTGTTGACATATCTAACATGTACTTGAGTGTAATAGGTGACAATTGTAGTATTATGTCTAATGACTATGAGTTGACTATGAATTATGACATGATTTCTAGTCTTGGTAAAGGTTGATTTCAAATTGATAGATATGATTGTGTTGATATTTGGAACATGTGTTTGACATGTGTAAATTATGAAGGAAACATGCTTGGTATTAGCATGACAAGATAATAGTTGATGTGTTTATATAACTAACAGTTGAGTGATGTTACAGTGCATAGTAACACTCAATTGCAACAAGGAAAAGGTCAAAGAAAGGAATTGGGGAAGAATTATTTTGGTTATGTTTGGAAATCCTAATTCCAAACGAATGAGTGCTTTGCATATAGGAAGTCTTCCTAATCTTAATCTTGTCTGACATTATGTGGATATGTTCCAGATTCATGAACTTGTATATGATAGGTATATTAGCTAGTCTCTAGTTACAGGTGGATCTGTCAAGGGAATTGGGGTCCCTTGAGAGATGGCATGGATGTGTTCAATTGCAAGCAACATGCTTGGCACATCAAGGCAAGGTAACCAATGTATTGTTATGTTTATTTAAGCACTGCCAGTTATGTGTTGATGGCATTATGATGCAAGGGATTACATGAAAAATAAACTGCCACGGAATCTTGAAGAAGGCTCAAGTTGAGCTTTCCCTTAGAAGCTCTGAGAACCATGGGGATTGAGTCATGGTGTCTATTGATAATCTCGTGCTTTTGGTCTTTTGGTGATTTGTTGTGCTTGTTTTTGGTTTTGTTTTTGTCTTGTGCATGGCCATGCTTCTTTGGTTGTGGTGTTGTATTGTTGTTGATTTGCCATGGTTTTCTTCTTGTTTGTTTCTTGTCTTGCCTCTTATGTTTGGAGTTTGGGGATTTGGTTGGGAAAGAGGAAAGTTAATGGAGCCTAGGTAGAGATGAATGAAACCCAACAAGTGATGTAAGACCTCAATGAAGTTCAATGCATGTATAAGGGAAGTTGAAGGCAAGCATATAACAACTAGTTGGATTGGTTGGGTTCATTGGTGTAAATGGACAATGACAGGACAGTCATGAGAAGAGTAATCAGGAAAGGTAAAGTAAATAGATTTTAGGCATCATATGCCTTAGCTACGTTGGGAATTGTTTTTCTCTATGTTGTACATGCGTTGCATAAATAAAGAGAGTTCTCTTAACGTTGACCTTATGATATCTGTTAATTATGGTGTGGTCATGATTGTGTCAATGTATATATATATGTATACATGTGTTATCCATGATAACCACTATAAATAATTTTTAATTTTATTAGTCAAGGTTTTCCATCACTGATCTTTGCATCTATTTGTTGTTTTTTCTGAAAGAGGTTGTTGTGCTTCGCATTTGGAGATTAAAGAAGGAAGGACATGTTTATTCTAATTGTTTTGGAGAAATTCCCATATTCTCCATAACCCATTTCTCTCACTCATACCATTTCATCCACAGACCCATTTCCAACTTTAGTCGTAACCCATTTTTCAACTCTAGCCGTAATCCCTTTGTATTTCTAACTCTAGCTACATTTCCACAGTTTCCTTTGTAATACTTCAAAACCTTCATAAAACATGTCGCGGTCATTTTATAAGGCTTAGACCTGAAAACATATCATTTTCAACCCTTTTTCCCTTTTGCAATACATATCCGTTCATCCCCTTTTCCTTTTGCGATTGCGATATCGCAAATCGCAAAAGCTTACCACCTATCACAATTAAGTTCCTCTTTCCGTTGGTCGATTGCAATATTTCTTTCCCTGTCGATATCACAGAACCCTTCCGCTCGCCGATTGAGATATCGTCCCGCTTGTCGATTGGCCCCTCTGCCGATATCACATATCACAAAATTCTCTGCCGATATCACATATTGCAACATCCTTTGTCGATTGTGATATCGCAAGTCTTTCCTCCACCTTACCGATTGCAATATTTGTTCCGCTGCCAATTGCGATATCGCAAGTCTTCCCTCCTCATCGTTGATTGCGATATTTGTTCTACTGTCGATTGTGATAGACCTTCTCCCACCGATTGTGATATCACAATCAGGCATTGCACAATCATAAGTTCCTCCTCCCCAAAGTCCTTTCCGACTTGTGATTGCAATGTACGAGAACCCTCTTAGATACGAAATTTTATGTGTTGTGTTCTATAAACCATCACGTCCAGAAAATCGGGGAATTACCATGAATTAGTGTTAAAAGTACCTTCTCCTGTGTTGCGATTGCGATGTAAAAAGGCCCGTATCAACGACCGAGGTTAAATCAGCTCGGATCAAGGACCCAAATCATGAATATTAAAACATCAATTTCGCTTCCACTCTGTGAGACAATGAGGGTGGTTTTCGACGTTTCTTTAGCAACATGGTCATTAAACGGAATGCGAGAAAAGAGGGCAGCAAGACATAGAGTGCAACGAAACACAAAGGACAACGAGACACTCTCAGCACATTTTACCATAAACAACACAACAAGATTTCAAAGAGCCAGATGTTCGATTTTCCACAAATACAATGCCACACTACAACAATTTGATTTTCCTAAATAATTGTAATTGTTACATAGGTTCTGTTCATAAGACTCCCATTTGTATTCAAACTCTGTTGTAATAGAAATTCCTATGAAGGCTCAAAGTTTTATTAATCAAATAGTATTATATCTCATAGATATCGATGGAATCTAGCCCAAGTGGCAGATTTTGTAAAATAGATCTTTCTCTATAAATATGTAGATTCTCGACTCTGCATATGGGGGGATCGATGTAGTGAGAAAACCATTGTTGTATTGTTTTCAATTAATAGAAAATACAGTTGCAACATACTTTGTTTTAACCTGATATTCATTCTGGTTTCACTCCTATCCTATCATGCTCCTTTGTTATTAGTTTTTAGAGCTTATTTGATTACTTGGAATTCAATGTTGCATTGCTCCAACTTCCTTCAATTTGTTGTGATCACTGTGAATGTCCATTTCCACATTAGTAGATCAAAGATGCCTCAAGTTACATAAAACAATGTTGTTTGTTGTTGTTTTTCTTTAATTAACTCCATGCCCAATGGTGGTTATCCTCACACTCTTCATCTGAAAAATCACGTAGAAAACCAGAGTTATCCATCTGTATTTTTCAAAAATATTGAGAGAACCCTATTAGATTGGAAGAGCTAACTTCCAATCAAAATCTAGTTTGAAATAGTTATGTTGGGTTGAAGGGTTGACATAGCCCAACCTCCACTAGCACGGTTGATAACAACATGTATGTATGTAGGCATGTCGTTTTTTGACGAGATCATGACTTGTTGAATTTAGGCTTCTGTGATCCATATCAAGTTTATTGAGAAGAGTTTTCAGTGAAAATCACATCATAATTCATTTGTTGAAACGTTTCAAACCAACAAGTGTGGTTCATCGTCAGGACAAGTTGAAGAACCAGATCATGGTTGCAGGTTAAATAGAGAGAGAAAATCATTCAATGGCTACATTTGACCAAGAAACAGATACATTAATTCGTAGCCATTTCATGGTAAATGTAGCCATTGATGATCTGCTCTTCTATTCAACCTGCAGCCATGATCTGTCTTCACTTGTCTGACGATAACACACTTGTTGGTTGTGCAAAACGCATTTTGGCTGATATTAATAATTCTATACTTCCTCTTGTGCTAATGTGTTATATATTAGCTTAATATATATATATATATATATATATATATTATATAAGTATGTATGTAATGTTATTATGTATGTACATATGCATCTATGTCGCTGTATGATAGGGTCATGAAGAATCATTCTTGTGGAGGAATGATTACTTATGCAGGTGAATGGCATGAAGAGGTTCCAGGTTCCTGAGGAATCAAGTGGAAGAGTAGCCTGACAGATCTCTGAGGTCAGTATCATGTGGATATGAATTGATATTATGTGATTCCACTATGTCTATGTCTATGTTATGGACATGTTAAGGTTGAGAGATACATCAACGAAATGAAAATAATGTGATGCATAACATGCTAGGATAAGCATGGATGTCGGAGAGACACTAGAAGCAAGGTTGGTTGGTAGAGACAGTGTGGTTTTGGATGTGTGGTACTATTGTTGTGCATATATTGTATATGTTGTACATGTTGCATCTGTGATGTTGTGTGCATGTGGTGTTGTGTATATATAGTGTGTGTACATGTTGTTATGCAATGTTATGTAGAAGGTGGTACAGATAGTGTTATGTGAATATTGCATATGCAGTGTTGGGAATAGATGGTGCTATGTACGTGTTGGATATGCAGTGTTGAGTACATATGATACTATGTACATGTTGGATATACAGTGTTATGTACATGTGGTGTTGCGTTCATGTTGTACATGTGGTGCTATGTACATATGGTGTTGTGTGCAGGTGGTGATGTATACATGTCGTGCATATGGTATTGTGTACATGTCATGTCGTGTACATGTTGTGCATGTGGTGTTGTGTACGTCTACCATTATGTACACGTTGTATAGGTAGTACAATGTACATGTGGCGTTGTGTACACGTTGTACAGGTGGTGTTGTGCACATGTGATGTTATGTACACGTTATGTAGGTGGTGCCGTGTATAAGTGGTACTGTGTACATGTTATACATGTGGTATTGGTGTACTTGCGATATTATGTGAATGTCATACATGTTGTGTTGTGTACATGTGGTATTATGTATGTGCATGGTGTAGTCATGTATCATGACATGTGTATTCGTTGTGTTGTACTCTATGTACGTATATGTATTGTGTTGTACATCGGGTGTAGGTGTATGTATTGTGTTGTGGTGTACACCGGATGTAGGTGTATATATTGTGTTGTGTTGTACACTAGGTATAGGTGTATGCGTTGTATGTCAAGTATAGGTGCATGTATTGCATGGTGTTGTATGCGTGTGTGGTTGTATGTGTGTGATGCACACTATGTGTATGTGCACATGGTTGAGGAGAAGGCAATGGGTGTTTGTCGGGTGTGGAAATCAATCCAGTGTGCGTACGAAATAAGGACAAAGGTAGAAGCTAAGGGTTGATGAAATGATAAGTATCAATATTTTATTTCATTTTATTATGCATGTGATTTATGATTCTGGTTTATGATGGTTACATGTGATTTATGCTTTTGATCTATGATGGTTGTGTTTTGAGCTAACCTGATGCGATATGTTTATACATGATGATTTGATCGAATATGCTAGTTTGAGTTGTTGGGAGAGGAAGTAAACAAGATTGCAAGTGTACCTTGTTGACGAGCCACACATGAGGTATGATTTGGATTTATTTGAATTTATTTTAAATTTAATGGAAGTTATGTGCTTGGCACAGGAAGCATGAAAATGTCTGGTTGGGTGGTTGAAATTGATTGCAAGCATTAGTAGCAACAATAAAAGGAATTGGAACATGCAATAGTATGTTGGTAAAGCACTTCAGGAGCAGGGCCATTGTGGGACATCGGTACCCAATAGTGTTCATTGATTTCCATGAGCTTGCTATGACCGGTATGATGGTTTGAAGCAGGTATATGCCTTAGATTGTTTGACTTTCTGATGCGAGGAAGCCTTTCCAAGGGATGGATCGCCCGAGATAGGGGATATTGAGGAACTTGCAAAGTGAGTGACTACACGGAAGGGGTGACTGGATTACCCGTGGGACTTTGTAGCAAAGAAGGGAAGGCCAGGGGTATATCTGTTTTGGTTATTAACATTGCCAAATGGAATCAAATGCACATTGTGAGTGCACCTTGGAACAATGAACCGATAATTATTCGCTGAGAGGACAAGTGGCCCAGGATTATAGAGCTAGACATTGGATGCAGTTAGATTGTGGGAGTGGATTATGGACTTCCTGAGAAGGAGGTGAATCGTGGTATTACTTTGAGAGTGGAGGTGTGAGCCTCTGAATTCCCTTATTGCGGATGCAGGCATCGTATCCTTTTATTTGTTAGTTTAGCAAATGTGCATGTGTATATGTGGTTATTGTAAATATCGTAATGAGTTATGTTATAAAGCTCTAGTAAGCGATATGGTTGTTATCTGGTCATGACGTTTTGCTTTTGAGCAGGTCTTTCATTGTAAATACTGCAATGAGATAAGTTATAAAGTTCCATGGGCAGTATGTTTGCTTTTCAGCAATTTTGTTGGGTGTGATTTAACACCAAGGACGGTGTTTCCCAAGTGGGAGGGTTCTATTATAGCCCTCGTGAAAATTGCATGGAATAAAAGTTAGTAAATGCAAAATAAGGCCACAGTTAAGGGACACTTATTCTAAGCTAAATGTTGGGCAAAGGTATCCTAGTGGACATCATTAGATGTGTTTATGGTTAAAGGAAATTGGAAAGGGCATTAAAAATGAAAAAACATTTTTGGCACACGTGTTTATGAAAATAAAGGAAAGTAGAAGAAAAGGGAGGTGAAAGGTGACAGCTTGCATGTGAGGAGGAAAATGAAGAAAATAATGGAAATTGAAGAAAAGAGAGGCTTGATTGATAAAAAGGCTTATGAGGATCAATTGGTGGGCTTGGTTAGTGTAAGCTTGGTCAATTCAATTTTGGAGCTCTCTTTCTCTCTCTCTCTCTCTTGGACACACAGAGTTTTCTTGGAGCCCTCTAACCTTATAGCAAGGAAGAAAAAGCAAGTAAAAGGGAAGGAAGGAAAGCAAGGCACAAGCCAGGAAAAGCAGGATCAAGCAACTTCAGTAGGAATACTTGCAGGTAACATATTGCATCTGTGATTTCCTATTTGGTTTTGACATGCATGGCTTTGCATGTTGGTGTATGGTTCTCTTGTTTTCGGTGACATGGTTTTGTCAGGTTATGATAGTGGTTTTCAGCCTAGCCTTGCCTTTTTCTAGATGTCATGGTGTGCTGGGATGTTGATCTCGGTTTTGAGCTTTGGAATTGTCAGATGGATTTTAGAATTCGGGGCAGAGGTGGTCTCAAGGTTCATTCTTAAAGGCCTAGGAATCCCTTGACTAGTTTTGGTTTTATACACTAGTGATCCCCCTTTGTAGGTATGCACTCCACAACGTCCCAGCCTATAGACATTCATACATTGTCTTCAAAATATTTGGTGAGTTCCCATGGAAATTCGAGCATTGAGATTGGCAATAGTTTGTTTATAGCAGAGAAAATCAACTTAGAACTATAATAGGACTTGTAGACTGCACAACATTAGTTAATCGAGGTTACAGAAGAAAGAGATAGCTTGAGGATCAGGCAAGAAAGTTTGGTAGGGTAAATCAAATCTCACAAAACCAGAGTGATTAACTATGCAGAGTAAAACCTATTAATCTACAATATTTCATAGAGACAATGTCCCCAGATCGGAATTGGATGGCGGTAAAGCCAGAGAGACAATGAGACAGAAAATTCCTCAAGGATAGTGATGGATTATGGATGGCATTCCAAGTTCGGTTCGGTTTTGTGATCGGAGCACTGGTTTTGGTGTGATCATAGTTTGGTGAGGGTGGAGGTGGTTTAAACTCGAGATTCCTTTGGTTGTTTTTGGATTGGTTTATCCATGAGACCTCACATTCATGCTTGGAATATAACATGGGGGTGACTAGATGAAAGAAAGATTTGGTTTAGCCATGTCTATGATCGGGTGGTACGGGGAAGTCTCGAACCTGGTCAGATTTGCCTATGTTTAATCAAATCTAAGTTCTCTTACTTTTGTACTTATTAATATGTGGATTTAATGGTTGATATAACACTATTGCTTTCATGGTTTAATGTTGGTTATAAGCATGGTTATTGTCATGGTTATTTCATGTATTTGCTTGTAACTGAAAGAATAATGGATGCAAGACCTAATTTATGTCATAACAGTTCAAGGGAGAAGGTGGTGATTCTTCTTATCATGTCTCATAAGAGTTTTCAGTTATTCATGCTTTGTTTTGTATCCTAGACCTGTAGATTGTATTGATGCCAAGTGTTTGATAGAATGTTAGGCCTAGTTGGGGATAGTCGGGCCTAGTCTTAGAGTTAGTTTTTGGCTTATTAGTCTTGTCATCATGTGTTTCATCGATTCGAGAAGTTACAATATGTTCTAGGCAATGGCCAAAATTTTTGGCTTGAAAAGTGCTTTAAATCCCGTAGACTCTAGCACAGGTCTGCTGGAAATAGTCCCTAGAAGCAGGCATGCAATCTTGTGGGAGCATCCAGAGTTCTCTTGACGCTGGCATGACCATAACATGGGAGCATCCAGAGGTTTAATAGCTTAAAAACTTAGTGGGACCCAGGGGCATGATACTTGAGTGGTTAGGATGGTTTTTGTGAGTGTTGTTGCTGATGTGGGAGTTATGTTGATGTGTTTCCGTCGATTCCACTTCCTTAATGTCACCTAGGAGGTTGAATTATATCATAGTAGACTCTCATCACATATTTACCAAGATTAGTTGGTTACTTGGGTAGATGTGGGAGGAGGGTGGTTACAAAGTGGTATCAGAGTGGGTTGCACTCTCTTTGGGTCATATATGATACTACAAAGTGGTACCAGAGCATGGTTCACCCCTCAGACTAGATGGGTGATGTGTTAGTCATGCATTCATGTCAGTTGCATATGTGTTCGTTATGCTTGTAGTCCATGCGCATGTTGCATTTGCATGGTGTTGACCATGGTTGTAGTGATGTCGCCATGTGAAGGTTGAGGGTGTTGTTGTAGAATGTGTCATCATGAGTGTATGGTTGTATATGCATTTATTATGCATGTATGGTAGGTCGAACATGCATTGTGAGGTTATTGTATGCAATTATGTCATCATGATGTTGTTGTTTATTATGATGGTGATGTGTTGGCTGAGATAAAGCATGAGATGCAAATCATTAAAGTGAAGTTGCAGCATTGGACCTCAAGGCAAGAGCATGTCGCCATACAAGTTTGGATGTGGGCATGCACGTATGTTAGTTAATGGGTTGTTATATGCATTAGGGTTATATACATTAGGTTCAAGTACATGTCTATTGATGTTATGGTTGCATACATGATAGATGTTAGTTGATTAGTGTAGTCATATGCACATGTGTCATATAGTCATGAGTGGTAGTAACCTGTGGTTGTATGCATTTCGCTTGTTGTTTTATATTAGATAACTTGATGAATAAGTTATATGGTGTTGATGAGTATGTTATAAGTTAACTTGTTGTTGTTATATGATAGTTAGCTTGATGATTAGGTTATATGTTGTTGATGAGCATGCTATATAACTTTTTGTTGTTATATGCTAGTAACATGATGATTAGGGTTATTACATTAAGATCTTGATGTTATATGTATCATGCTAAATTGAATTGGCCTATGCAGATGGTTAAGGTTATGAAATTCAGGTATGAGTCGACTTATTTGTGACATTGTGTTGTATTAATATAGATTGATCGTACATATGTGATTGCCATGCATAAATGACAAATGTTTATGAGTTTATGATGTGAACATGTTTGCTAGTGACTATTATGGATATCATGGCCTTATTTATTTTTGAATTGATATGTCGTGGAGTTATATCATGCTAATCTGGATTGATTGTGCAAACAAGATAGCCTCCTCTAAGAGACATTAAGGTATGAGCTTGCTTATGTAATCTACTTTGTGCTTGAATGTTTGATTATGTCGTTTAATTGGTGTTTGAGTGTTGGTGTCTATTATGTCTCCTATCTATTGTCTGAATGCTTGATTACTTGCATGATATGAGTATGTGTCTATAAGATTGCCTGAATGAACGATCTTGTTTTAAGATAATTGTATAAACACATGTGTTGAGATAACTGACATGTACTTGAGTGTAATAGGTGACAATTGTAGTATTATGTCTAATGACTATGAGTTGACTATGAATTATGACATGATTGCTAGTCTTGGTAAATGTTGATTTTAGATTGATAGATATCATTGTTTTGATATTTGGAACATGTTTTTGACACGTGTAAACAATGCATGAAACATGTTTGGTATTAGCATGACAAGGTAATAGTTTACGTGTTTATATAACTAATAGTTGGGTGATGTGACAGTGCATAGTAACACTCAATTGCAGCAAGGAAAAGGCCAAAGAAAGGAATTGGGCAAGAATTATTTTAGCTATGTTTGGAAACCCTAATTCCAAATGAATGAGTGTTTTCCATACAGGAAGTCTTCTTAACCTTAATATTGTCTAAAATTATGTGGATATGTTCTAGATTCATGAACTTGTATTTGACAGGGATATTAGCTAGTCTCTAGTTACAAGTGGATCTATCAAGGGAATTGGAGTCCCTTGAGAGATGGCGTGGATGTGTTCAGTTGCAAGCAACATGCTTGGCACAGCAAGGTAAGGTAACCAATGTATTGTTATGTTTATTTAAGCACTGACAGTTATGTGTTGATGGCAATATGATGCAAGGGATTGCATGGAAAAGAAATTGCCATGGAATCTCGAAGTAGGCTCAGGTTGAGCTTTCCCTTGGAAGCTTTGGGAACCATGGGGATTGAGTTATGGTGTCTGTTGTTAGTCTTGTGTTTCTGGTATTTTGGTGTTTTTGGTATTTTGGTGTTTTGTGGTGCTTGATTATGGTTTTGTTTGAGTCTTGTGCATGTCCATGCCACTTTGGTTGTGGTGTCATATTGTTGTTGGTTTGCCATGGTTTTCTTCTTGTTTATTTCTTGACTTTCCTTTTATGTTCAGGGTATGGGGAATTTGTTGGGAAATAGGAAAGATAATGGAGCCCAGGGAGAGCTAAATGAAACCCAACAAGTGATGTAAGGCTTGGATGAAGCTCATTGCATGTATATGGGTAGTTGAAGGCAAGCCTTTAACAACTAGTTGGATTGGTTGGGTCCATTGGTGTAAATGGACGATGGTGGGACAATCATGAGAAGAGTAATCAGGAAAGGTAAAGTAAATATATTTGAAGCATCAGATGCCTTAGCTACATTGGGAATTGTTGTTCTCGATGTTGTACATGTGTTGCATGGATAAGTGAAGTTCTCTTAATCTTGACCTTATGATATATGGTAATTATGTTGTGATCATGATTGTGTCGATGTATATATATGTATACATGTATGTATATAGGTATGTTGTTTTTTGACGAGATCATGACTGTTTTGTGCTAATGTTATATATATGTATGTACGCATGCATCTATGTCATTGTCTGACAATGTCATTAGGAATCGTTCTTGTGGAGGAATGATTGCTTATGCAGGTGAATGATATGAAGAGATTCCTGGTTCATGAGGAATCAAATGGGAAGAGTAGCATGACAGATCTTTGAGGTCAATATCATGTGGATATGAATTGATACTATGTGATTATATTATGCCTATGTTTATGTTATGGACATGTTAATGTTGAGAAATACATTAGCGAAATGAAAACAACGTGATGTGTGAGATGCTAGGAAAAGCATGGGTGATGGAGAGACATTGGAAGCAAGGTTGCTTGGTAGAGACAGTGTGGTTTTGGATGTGTGGTACTACTGTTGTACATACATTGTATATGTTGTACACGTTGCATCTGTGATGTTGTGCGCATGTGGTGTTCTGTATATATAGCGTGTGTACATGTTGTTATGCAATGTTATGTATAGGGTGGTACAGATAGTGTTGTGTGAATATTGCATATGCAGTGTTGGGAATAGATGGTGCTATGTACATGTCGGATATGCAACGTTGTGTGCATATGGTGTTGTCTGCATCTTGGATATGCAACATTGTGTGCATATGGCGTTGTCCGCATCTTGGATATGCAACATTGTGTACATATGGCGTTGTTTGCATCTTGGATATGCAATGTTGTGTACAAATGATGCTATGCACATGTTGGATATGCAGTGTTATGTACATGTGTGTTGCGTGCATGTTGTACATGTAGTGCTATGTACATATGGTGTTGTGTGCATGATTGTACAAGTGGTGCTATGAGCATGTGGTGTTGTGTACATGTTGTACATATGGTGTTGCGTGCAGGTGGTGCTATGTACTTGTCGTGTATATGGTACTATGTGCATGTGGTGTCGTGTACATGTCGTGCATGTGGTGCTGTGTATGTCTAGCATTGTGTACACATTATACATGTGGTACAATGTACATGTGACATTGTGTACACGTTGTACAGGTGGTGTCGTGTACATGTGATGTTGTGTACACATTATGCAAGTGGTGTTATGTATAGGTGGTATTGTGTACATGTTGTGCATGTGGTATTATGTGCATGTCGTACATATTGTGTTATGTACATGTAGTATTATGTATGTTCATGGTGTAGTCGTGGTTTCATGACATGTGTATTCGTCGTGTTGTACTTTGTGTATTGTGTTGTACATCCAGTGTATGTGCATGTATTGTGTTGTGATGTACACCAGATGTAGGTGTATATATTGTATTGTGTTGTACACTGGGTGTAGGCGTATGCGTTTTATGTCTAGTATAAGTGCATGTATTACATGGCATTGTATGTCATGTGTGGTTGTATGTGTATGAGGCACACTATGTGTATGTGCACATGGTTGAGGAGAAGGCATTGGGTGTTTGTCAGGTGTGGAAACCGATCTAGTGTGCGTACAAAATAAGGACAAAGTTAGAAACTAAGGGTTGATTAAAGGATAAGTATCAGTATTTTATTTCAGTTTGATTATGCATGCGATTTATGATTATGATCTATGATGATTACATGTGATCAATGATTATGGTTTATGATGGTTACATGTGATTTATAATTTTGATCTAGGATGGTTGTGTTTTGAGCTAACCCAATGTGATATGTTTATACATGATGATTTGATCAAAGATACTAGTTTGACATGTTGTGACACGAAGTAAATGAGATTGCAAGTGTATATTGTTGACGGGCCACCAATGAGGTATGATTTTAATTTATTTCAATTTATTTTAAATCTAATGGGAGCTATTTGCTTGGAACATGAAGAACGAAAATGCCTGGTTGGGTGGTTGAAATCAACTGCAAGCATTAGCAACAACGATAAAAGGAATTGGAACATGCAACAGTATGTTGGCAAAACACTTCATGCGTAGGGCCATTGTGGGACACTATTACCCAATAGTGTCCATTGATTGCAATGAACATGTTATGACCAGTATGATGGTTTGAGGCAACTATATGCCTTGGTTGTTTGAATTTCAGATGCTAGGAAGCCATGCAAAGGGATGGATCACCCAAGATAGGGGATTCTGGGGAACTTGGAAGGTGAGTGACTACATAGAAGGGGTGACCGGATTTCTCGAGCGATTGTGTAGCAGAGAAGGGAAGGGCATGAATATATTTGTTTTGGTCATTAACATTGCCAGATAGAATCAAATTCACATTGGGAGTACGCCCTGGAACAATGATTTGGTAACTGCTTGCTGAGAGGACAAGTGGCGCAAGATTATAGCACTAGACATTGGATGCAGTTTGACTGCTGCAGTGGATTCTGGACTTCCTAGGAAGGAGGTGAATCCTGGTATTACTTTGAGGGTGGAGGTGTGAGCCTATGGATTCCCTCGTTGCAGATGCAAGCACCATATCCTTTTATTTGCGGTTTTAGAAAATGTGCATATGTGTATATGTGGGTATTTTGAATACCATAATGAGCTATGTTATAAAGCTCCAATAAGCGATATGGTTGTTATCTGGTCATGTTGTCTTGATGTTTTGCTTTCAAGCAGGCCTTTCATTGTAAATACTGCAACGAGCTAAGTTATAAATCTCCATGGGTAGTATGTTTGCTTTTCAGCAGTTTTGTTGAGTTCTTAGTGTGGTTTAACACTAAGGACGATGTTCCCCAAGGGGGAGGGTTTTGTAACAGCCTTGGTGAAAATTCCATGTAATAAAAGTTAATAAAGGAAAAATAATACCACAGTTAAGGGACACTTATTCCAAGCTAAATTTTGAGAAAAGATATCATAGTGGTCATCACTGGATGTGTTTATGGATAAAGGTAATTGTCAAAGGCATTAAAAAGGCAAAAAAGCATTTTTGGCACACTTATTTATGAAAATAAAGGAAAATAGGAGAAAAGGGAGGTGAAAAGTCATACATTGCATGTAAGGAAGAAAATGAAGGAAAATAATGGAAATTGAAGAAAATAGAGGCCTAATTGATAAAAAGGCTTTTGAGGATCAGTTGACAGGCTTGGTTAGTGTAAGCTTGGTCAGTTTAGTTTTGGAGCTCTCTCATTATTCTCTCTCTCTCTCTCTCACACACACACACTCTTGGAGACAAAGTTTTCTTGGAGCACTTTAGCCTTAGACCAAGGAAGGAAAAATAAGCAAAAGGGAAGGAAGGAAAGCAAGGAGCAAGCAAGGAAGAGCATGATCAAGTAGCTTCAACAGGAATACTTGCAGGTAACATATTGCATGTGTGATTTCCTAGTTGGTTTTGACATGCATGGTTTTACATGTTGTTGTATGGTTCTCTTGTTGTCCATGGCATGGTTTTCCAGGTTATGACAATGGTCTTCAACCTAGCCTTGCCTTTTTCGGGATGCCATGGGATGTTGATCTTAGTTTTGAGCTTTGGAATTTCTGGAGTGGATTTCGAAATCTGGGGCGGAGGTGGTCTCAAGGTTCATTCCCAAAGGCCTAGGAATCCCTTGACTCGTTTTGGTAGGATATACAATAAAGCATGAGGGAGGTGTCACGGTTTAGGGCCTAGTGATCCATGATTAGATAGTGATAAAGCATGAGAGACAAGAAGATGAAAAATTCTTCAAGGATAGAGATGGATTCTGGATGGAATTCCAATTTCAGTTCATTTTTGTGATTGGAACCCCGATTTTAGTGTGATCACAGTTTGGTGAGGGTGGAGGTGGTTTAACCTCTGGATTCCCTTGGTTGTTTTTGGATTGGTTTATCCATGATATCCCACATTCATGCTTGGAATATGGCATGGGGGTGACTAGCTGAAAGAAATATTTGGTTCAGCCACATCTACGATCGGGTTGTACGTGGAAGTCCTAAACCTAGTCGAATTTGCCTATGTTTAATAAAAGCTAAGTTCTCTTGCTTTTGTACTTATTAATATGTGGATTTAATGGTTGATATCTCACTATTATTTTCATGGTTTAATATTGGTTATAAGCATGGCTATATGACTAGTTATTGTCATGGTTATTTCATGTATTTACTTGTAATGGAAAGGTTAATGGATGCAATACCTAATTGATGTCATAACAATTCAAGGGAAAAGGTGGTGATCCTTCTTGTCATTTCTCGTAAGAGTTTTTTTTCATTCATGCTCTGTCTTGTATCCTAGACTTGTAGATTGTATTGATGCCAAATGTTTGACATAATGTCAGTACCAGTTGGGGATGGTTAGGTCTAGTCCTGGATTTGACGAGAGGAATGAGAGTGATTGACACGGGAGCTCCTCTCAGTGTTCCATTGGGGAGCACTCGTGGACGAATTTTCAATGTTCTTGGAGAACTGTCGTAATTTGGGTCCTGTGGATGCTGCTTAACATCTCCTATTCATAGACCTGCCCCGCTTTTACAGATTGGGTGACCGATAGCGAGGTAGTATGTGAGGGAAAGGGTGAAAGAACCCCATCGGGGAGGAAATAGAACATGAAACCGTAAGCTCCAGCAGTGGAGGAAATATATCTCTGCCCGGTGCCTATTGAAGAATGAGCCGGCGACTTTATAGGAGTGGCTTTGTTTTAAGGGAACCCACGGACCGTAGCGATACGCGAGTCTTCATGGGGCAATGTCTCTGTTATGGACCCGCACCTGGTGATCTATCATGACCAGGATGAACGCTTGGGTGAACTCATTGAGGTCCGAACGACTGATTTGAAAAATCAGGGATGCGTTGTGGTTAGGGTGGAACTGCCACTCGAACCCAGAGCTAGCTGGTTCCCGAAATGTGTTGAGGCGCAGCAGTTGACTGACCATTTTAGGGGTAAGCACTGTTTCGGTACGGGCCGCGAGAGCGGTACCACTTATATTTTAGCTTATTAGTCTTTTCATCATGTGTTTAATGGATTCGGAAAGTTACAAAAAGTTCTGGGCAGTGGCCATAATTATGGATTTGAAAAGTGCCTTAAATCCTGTAGACTATGGCATAGGTTTGCTGGAAATAGTCCTTGGACGTAGGCATGTGGGAGCATCCAGAGCTCTTTGGCCTCTGGCATGCCCATAGCATGGGAGCATCCAAAGTTCTAATAGCTTAAAAACTTAGTGGGACCCAGGGGCATGATATCTGAGTGGTTAGGATGGTTCCTGGGAGTGTTGTTGCTGATGTGGGAGTTATGTTTGATGTGTTTCCATCGATTCCACTTCCTTAAGGTCACCTAGGAGGTTGAATCATATCATAGTAGCCTCTCATCACATATTTACCTTGGTTGGTCGGTTACATAGGTAGATGTGGGAGGAGGGTGCTTACACTCACCTTGTAAAATTCTTCAGTATACTCTTTAACAATCAATGACCTTTGTTTCAAGTTTTGCACTTTCCTGAATAAAGACAATTGGTATTCTTTGGTAAAAAAATTACCTTTCATCTTCGCCACCATCCTGCTCTAGCTTTTGATCTTGGCTTTGTTCTTTCTTCTCCTTACTTCTTGGACTCCATCCCACCAAAGAGTTGCATGTCCTTTCAATCTAGTAATGAAAAACTTGACATGTTTGTCTTCAACTACCTCCTCGTACTCAAAATGCTTATCTAAAGCACTGATCCAATCTATTATTTTTTCTTGTTCCAAGTTACCACTGTAGGTAGGTATCTCTGTTTTAGGCCTCAAAATAGCCCCAACCATTGACCTTATAAATTTGATTTCTGTAGTCTTTCCGACATGTGCTTCATCTTTTTGCTAGAGACTCTTCCTCAGATTCGCTGATGTCTCTAGTCTCTGGATCTCTTTTCCTTTTCATCTCTAAGGCTTCTAACATTTCTTGGACACATCTCATGTCCTCCCTATCTCTAGTATCAACTGCTGGTCTTCCCCTTCAACCTCATCTTCCCCATCGAGCGTGAAATTCCATTTCACACTTTGTTTTTTCTGTGTCGTAGCTCTGATACCAAACTTGATGTCAGATCTTGCCTAACCTACAAAAATGTTAATGGTTGGAGTGTGCAAGTAGCATTAAATCGTTCTCACCTTTTTTTATTACATTTTCAATTCACAAAATCTCCAACAATGTTTAATTTATATTTTTATTGTTTATTTTGAATTGCAAAAATTGAGTACATATATTCATAGATAATCATATATTTAATTCCTCTTCTATCATTATTAAAATTGCTAAATTTGGATGAATTGGAATTTTCCAAAAAGGAATCCAAGCTCCCTCTTTTTCCCTAAAAAGTCTTAGCTTTCTTCAATTTTTTCCTCCTACAAATCTAGTCTATTTTCTAAACTTAATAAAAAAACTACTTCCATATATATCCACAAAAGCGGATAATATTTCTTATATTTGCTAACATCATTCCTATCCAAACTTTATGATATTTAAACTAAACAAAACTAATTTACTAATAAAATAAATGAATCTAATTCCTTCCAAAATTCATTTGTTTTTTTTTTCCAATTTCAAGAGTTAGATGCTCCTGCATCAATGAAGCAGCCTGGGTGCTTGTTTCAATTGGAGGGATGTCACACGATGTCATGGTTCTCTTGGGCATGCACTGCTCTCAAGATCTAGGGACATTACAACAAGGAAGCCTTTGTCACATTAAACTTTATAATAATTTTTGTAACAACATTTAATAGATAATTAATAAGTAATTTTACTTTTAGGATAGTACACCATTACTTGTGGGATTAAGGTTAGATGTTACGAAAAGTACATGGCTCCATTAAAAGTAACCTTCACTAAAATTACAAGGGACACTAACCTTCCTACAAATACTATTTGGGTTAAAACTTTCTTTTGGTAATGAAATACAATCTAAAACTACTTTTAATTGGCTATGAGCTTGTTTGTCTAGTACACAGGGAAACTCTACCCCCTTAATCGTAAGCCATTTCAAGTAACATGGTTTTACTTATTCAAGGATGATGAGTAAACCTACATTCCAAATATAGACAAATGATGACTACTCTCACTATTAACACTATTAATTAACAAATAAGTTATGATAAACTTTGCTACACACATACACACATTTTGCAACAACAAAACCAAGTACTTCGTTAAATTTTTTCTAACAATAATAATAATCATCCAAAATGACATGGATAGACATTCAGGTGTTATATGTGGTTACATACCCCTATTCTTGTAACAATGCTTCATGCATTGAATCTAAATGTCATTGTAAGGAGTTGTCTAAATGTTCTAGAATTGGATCACTCATTGGTTGTGATATGATTGATTTCTATCATATATGAATCTAACTCATAAAGCACTTAGACAACTCAAAATAATTGTAACCTTGCATAGTTTCCATTTGTATCTCATGAGTTTTGTTTAGTGTTTTCACGTGTCCTTATGGTTCAATGCATCAAGTCGAATACTTTTGGTTCAATCTAAAATTTGTATCATATGGAATTTTTGTGGTGGTTTTACAAATTCTGTCATAAATAATTTATTAGAATTGTAATGTTAGCAGTTATTGAGATCCAATGAATATAAAATATAATTAATAATTTGGCTGTGCTCCAAATTCATTAGATATACAAAATCTACAATCACATAAATATAAATATACTCCTTTTAATTTATAACGCTCTCTTCCCACATTTACCCAAGCTAATCGGTCCACTGGGCTAAACATGTGACAAGAGGCTACTATGATGTGATTAAAATCCCCATGTATAGTTAAGGAAGTGGAACTGACAAAACAAAACCAATACGACCTTCCTCAATAGCTACAGACCGTTCAGAAGGCAACCAACCCTTCTAGCTGCTTAACCCCTGAGATAACTTGTCTTTTTTCTGATCTAGGACCCTAACCACTCCCATGAAAAGCCATGCATGCAAATGAGGCCCTCCAGTCATTCCCACAACAAGGCATGCCAGTGATTGTGGCCTTTTTCAGGAAGTTTTAAGCCAATGACCTTGGATTTTGTGCCACTTTTTCAAGGCTAGGACTCAGGCCATTGGCCAGAACTTGATGAAACTTTAAAAAATGATAAACAACCATGAAATAAGGATGCTAATGCAAACATTTGTACAAGGACTTGACTGGACCCCTACTAGCCATGACATGCATTTTGTCAAACATATCACAAATATGGAATCTACAGGCCATAACAACAGATTTGAGCATAAGGGTTTCATACTTATTTGAGATTCGTAAAGAAGGATTGATGCCCTATCACAATAGATGCATTATCATCTATTAGGTCATATATTCATTCACATCACATGTACTAATCAAATCATGATGAGAGCCATAACCAAAGTCTATCATAAACCATACTTATAAATAACATATAACCAACATAAATAACAAGGATATAACAACCATTAATGCCACATAATAACAAGTACATTTACACATGTAATACCAAAAGAGAAGGAGCTCTTATTAATGAATGCATAAGCCAACCAAGTCAGGGACTTCCATGAACCACCTGACCATAGATTGGGTTGAACCAAATCTTTCTTTTAGCCAATCACCCCCGTGCCATATTTCAAGCATGAATGTGGGACTCACAACAAAACCAACCAGGGTTTCCTTAGGCTTTACCATATATCCCACCAAGGGATTCCTAGGTCTGAAACCCTCATAAATACAACCATGCTTTACGACAATCCCACGGGATCACTAGGCGTATTCAAGCATGGATGCCTTCGGATCTCTCCACCTAAACTATGAGGAATTTGTCTGTCTCAACCTCCCGGCTTTACTGTGTATCGCGCCATTACCGGTCAAGGGATTCATAGGACTACGAGATCACTACCCTTTGGGCTTTACCGTGTATCCCACCATTACTAGTCAAGGGATTCTTAGGCCTAATCAAGGGTATTCACAATTAGGCTTTACTGTATATCCCAACCCGGGATTCCTAGGCCTTATGATCAATCCTGAGACCACCCGAGCTTCGAATCCATCCGGAAATCCAGCTCAACCAAAATAAGAGAACCCCATCACACTATGGCTATCTAGAAATGGAAAGGCAAGGTTGAAGAACATGATCACACCTACAAAAACCCACGCCGATGACAATAAGAGAACCAAAAACACACATGCATTACCATGCATGCCAAAACTAGCAAGGAAATCATACATGCAACTCGATACCTGCAAGTAATCCTGCTGTAACCTCTTGATCTTGCTCTTCCTTGCTTGATCTTTTGCTTCCTCTTACTTTCTTGTCCTTCCTTTGCCTTCTTTCCTCTAATGCTAGAGTGCTATAAGTTTCCAAGAGTATGAGAGAGAGAGAGATAGTAGAGAGAGAGAGCTCTAAAACTGAACTGATAAAAAACTATAAATTGATCCTCATAAGCCTTAAGGCCTATATTTTCTTCATTTTTCTCCTCACATGCAACCTGTGACCTTTTACCTTCTTTTTCTCCTAATTTCCATTATTTTCATAAATAAAATGCCAATTAATGCCACTTTGCCTTTTCAAATCTTTTGCCATTACCTTCGCCAATTTACTTAGCCATAATAAACCAAATGAACACCCACACTTGGCTGTTTCGCCCAATATTCATATTGGAATACGTGTCCCATGACGATGGTTATTATTTTGCCTTTATTAACTTTATTACATGGAATTTTGACCAGGGTTTTTACATAATTTCACTACAATGTCATACTTTTAATGTCACTATATATACACACACACACACACACACACTACAATGGTGTATATATATAATTACAATTATGTAAGAGGTTAGAAATTTAAAGTTATACAGCCCTTAAAAGAAATTGATGTGGATGGTCAACACAACGTTGTTGTTAGGCAACTTCAAACAAATCTTTACAATCCAATTATGAGTTGGAATGAACTACATGACTATCCAATAATTGTTGTTTCTGGTGATAATCCCCTGTTAGAGTATGGTGCAAACAAATTTCATGTTTATGATACCGCTCGTTTACAATTACAATCTAACCATTGTAAAAAAGGCAATAAAACGATGACTGAAAACATAAGTTATGTTACCATTTGACCATTATCAAAAAGGAAAAAATCAACTTTGATGCAAAACACAAATGATTTAATATGTGAATAGAATATCAACATCTAAAATTGCCAAAACACGTTTGGTTCCATTGTTATTTGGAAAGGAGACAATTGAATGGGTTATGTATAATCTCCCTATCGACTACGGAGGATGGCTTCTATTAATTGTTAGGAGAAAAAAAAAAAATTCCAGGACAACTCAAATATTTGAGGACACATGTATAAATCAATAATTTGACAAAGTCAAATGCCAAATTAAGAGTAAATAATTTTAACTTGAACATATGATAAAAGCGATTCAATTTTGTGCATGATGAGGGAATCTATACGAAGAAAGCGTCTTAGTGTTTACCAACTCTTAGCCCATGTGAACCCCAGAGCCAAACCAATCCGATTCCCTACAAGCTACATATAAAATTCTTATTTATTAGGTAAGATTTTGATTCATTCTGGCGGCTTGATATGTTCATCTAGGTTTTGTTTTCCCTAAGAACAAGCAATTCTAACGACATAACAATAACTTTGGTTACTCATCTTCTACATGCATTGTTTCCATAACAATTAATTTTTTTCTCTTTAAAATGAGTTCATAATTAGTTAAGGTAGTTAGCAAGATCAGATACTTTACCTTACTTGACAATGAGGCTATGCAAAGCTTTTGTTTGTGTTGTTTCGATTCCCGAATCTTTGCATAATATTTCATGAAAATGGAAACAATATTATATATACAGACTGTTGACAACGAAACAACATGTTGAGATTCTCATTCATTGTTGGGGAATTAGCTCGATCTATGGCGGAAACAACGAGAGGGACCAAGTGGTTGAAAACGTTTGACAGACTGATAGTGTGTTAGCGATAAATTGATGGCTGTAGGGAGGCAAATTTGTCTCTACTATTCAGAGGGCCCTAAAACCCCATATTCATTTGCAAAATCCATTTCAAAGGCATTAATATTATGCTACTAGTTAAGTGAACCGTAATTGCCGTTACAACTTACGCATGGTACCTTAATGAATGCCACTTTTCCTTCTGTAATCGCCATAATTCATTGTCTATATTCACCAATTTCATTAATTTAATTAATGCACGTCCCTTGCCGTGACCTGTCTACTCGTGAGATGAGTGAGCAGTCCAGCCTCTGAACTCATGAGATTGCAATGTTTAATACTTGTTTGATTCGATGTTTGATGAATTTACTATATGTGTGTGTCTGCTTTCAAAGAAATTCATAAACTCATAGTTAGGGGTGTGAATCTGGATGTTTCCCTTTATCGGGATCAACTATGGACACACAAAAGGAATAAAATTTACAAGAACACAGCGTACATAAAACTCACCATCATTTTGGTCAATGAGCTTGCTTTATGTGCGTCACCAGAGTCCATTGTTCAAATCATAATAGATGCCAAATTGCAACTTGCCAACAACACCTAGAGCTTCATCAGGTAGGCGAGAAAATAAGTATTTGCAAAATCAGCATTAACGAGATTTTTTAGAAAAAATATTAACCATCAAATTACATTTTCGAGAGTTCCAAACACGTTGGGAAAAACAAACATAAAAAAATTCTAAGCATCAAATACGAGCAAAATGCCCTATGACAAACAAAATGCCCATCAAATTCCACCCCTGCATGTATTACACACCTTCAATAAGTTTATATATAATCTTATATCTTTATGTAAAAGCTAATATGCCCACATTTAAACAACATCTTAAACCACAATGACAATATACTTAACACTATAAATCGTGTCACGACCATAAACCACTCTAGATGATTCGAAAAGACAAAAGTAATGACAAAATTCTTAACATTGTAAATCTTGTCTGTACCATAAACTACTCTAGATGATTCGAAACGACACAACTAATGACAAAATGCTTAACATTGTAAATCTTGTCCTCATCACAAACCACTCTAGATGATTCAAAAATACAAAATTAATGACAAAATACTTGTCACGATCATAAACCACTCTAGATGATTCGAAAAGACAAAACTAATAACAAAATACTTAACACCATAATTCTTATCCCGACCATAAGCCACTCTAGATGATTTCATAAACAAAACTATTAAGATACGGTTATTGCCAAGTTTTTCCTCAATAACTATAAATGTTTTATAACTACTTGAAACTTAAAACTGCAAGTTTTAAACATTACATAATCTATTTGATAACATAAAGTACGCGCTCCTTCATCTCATAAGAAGCGCCCCTAAACCAACACGAGAAAGCCCACTAAACCAAAACAAAAGTTCTTGTTTGCTGTTCGGCTGTTCGGCAACCAGAGGTTATCTGAATGCATTAGTTCTTAGCATGGTATAGTTCCGTCCGCCAAACGTGATGCCTGGTAGAGGGTTTATTATTATCATTTGAAGTATAAGGTTTGTGGGTCTCAATCTGTATCGGGTCATCGAAATGGCGAAGATGGCATACGATTTGCTGGAGGAAACAAGAATTTCCACCGAGGATATTCTAGCGAGAATGCTCTTCCTCAAAAAGGAAGGCAAAAGGGAACCCAAAGGACGAGCGGAGCTTCGAGAACTCATCACACAGATCTCTGTCTTATTCATTAGCCTCCGACAGGTTAGCACTTGCTTGAAAATTGCATTGCTTATCTCTTTAATATTATTATCATTCGAGTTCGAGAGGCTTCTTAGTGGATCTGTTTCTTTTAAGTGCTTTCTTTAAATTCAAGAGAAACTTTACAACTGATCTGAAAGAGGTGGTGCACAATGAACCTACGGACATAGGCGAGATGGCTCGCGAGGCCAACCAATGATCACATGCACTTCGATTTGGCTACGTTGGCACAACATGTTTACTGCTTTCTCAAATTCACCCAAACCTTGTACCAAACCCAAATTGCTCATTGCTGATTTCGGAGGAATTTAATCTTGGTGCTGTCTTATCATCTGAACCATGACCCCATTGGCAGTGTTGATGTCTATAATTATTGGTCAATAGTTGCGGGGCCAACTAAGTACAGGTGGAGAACTTTATAAGTTCAGGTTTTAGGTTTAGGAAGATATTAATGGACATCATGATCTGCCTGCTTGAAAAGGGCTCTCTTTTTGGTTTTTGTGTTTAAAATAAATGAAGCTTTTGGCGTGTGCCGATTTCCACAGGCCGGGCACAAGCAGTCTACGGAAGCAAGCGAGACAGCCCTTGAAACCAATTAATGATCACAAACACTTATATTCGGCTAAGCTCCCACAACAGGGTTGCTAGCGTGTCGAATTCATCCAAGATTTGCTCTTAGTCCCCGTTACTTATTGCTGTTCCTGGAGGAATTTTACCTTGCCGCTGAACCATGATTCCATTCGCAGTCTTGATGTCTATTATTATTGGTCGATAGTTGCTGGGACAACTAAGCACAGGCGGAGAACTTATAATAAGTAGGGTTTAGGTTTAGGCAGATTTTAATGGATATCATGATCTACCACCGCTAAATTGGCTCTCTTTTGGTTTTTGTGTGTAAAATAAATGAATTGGCAATATAATGCAGTACTATTTTACAATAAGAGATGGCTTATAGTAGGCTCGTCTCATGCCTTGAGGCCGAATATACAATAAAATCCACCCGCTTTATCCTGTAGGAAGATTTAAAATAACTGAGGAAGAGATACAAAATAGAACTGTGTAACCAGCAGGACATAAATGTCATGTTCTAGTGTCTAACAGTGGTTTCATAAGCATGTTAAAACTTAAAGATTCAGGCATCTCCTTGAGCATGTACCTTGTTTGTAGATTCGAAGCCGGGTCGATTCGAAGCATCTCCCTTAGTAGGAAGCCTAGTACATATCCATAGACGAGTAGATTGCAGACATTCTCACCAAGCCTCTGTCTAGGGGGGAAGTTTGTATACTTTAGAGACAAGCTTGGCATGATGCCGAATGTCTCCCTCACTGAGAGGGAGTGTTGATGTTTTTGTAGCATTGGGCAAACATTCTTCCATGGCGTCATGTTGATTTGACTAGGGGAGAATGATAGATTCACCATGTTGATTTGACAGGGGAGAATGATAGATTCACCCATGGGGTTGGCTAGGGAGATTGGCCCATGATGCTCAAATTGCTTGCTTGGGGATGGAGTGATTTTTTTATAGAGCGGGTTTTATTTATTTATCTAATGAGGTTTTTTCCCATTAGTGGAATAAACAATTATAGTGTAATTAAGGAATTTAGACTTCTGTGATCCATAACATTGTTTAGAGACTCCAACGACAATATAGCCGTTGGAGTCTCTGCACATACTATTTAACAAGCTAAGCTGGATTGGATCTTCAACTTGTCCTGACGATGAACCACACTGGTTGGTTCAAAACGCGTCGACAGATTATTCTCTATGTGATTTCGCCGAAAACTCTCTAAACAATTATAGTGTAATGTTGAGTTGTAATGTAGGCTCCATAAGTGAAGGGGTTTCTTGTGATGAAGAGCCACCAATTGACTCACCAATTGACTCTCCACTCAACATTGGAGTTCTATATAAATAGACAAGCACGTGAGGTGACAATTCATCAACATAACAAGCTCATTCAATCTTTTCTAGTTGTGGAGAAATTCAACTAAGGAGAAAACTTTCATCTTCATCATCATTTCAGCTCTTGAAGAGGCCACATGTGTGAATTTGTATCATTGAGTTATTCATCAACATAACAAGCTCATTCAATCTTTTCTAGTTGTGGAGAAATTCAACTAAGGAGAAAACTTTCATCTTCATCATCATTTCAGCTCTTGAAGAGGCCACATGTGTGAATTTGTATCATTGAGTTTGACCGGTGTTACTGATTCGTACAATCGAGTTTGACCAAGTCGCACATGTGGAAGATTTGATCGAATTTGACTAAGTTCGACCACTAATTGTTTGATTGAGTTTGACCAGTTGATCACAAACTATTTGACCAATGTTGACTGTAGAGCTTGACCACAGGTTCAAACATGTGAGTTTAACAGGGGAAGTTTGCCCGTAAGCCACACATGTGAGGGGTTGATTGCAAAAAGTTGATTTTTTGATTGGTTTGACTAACATTGACCAACAATTGTTTGACCAAGCTTGATTGGTGTTTTGACTTGTAATGTTGGCACATATTTCTAGACAAATTTATGGTTTGTAAACCTTACTAAAATGACAATTTCTCCTCAAGAAAATATTGTTGGGTTTTCTCCCAAGGTTGGGTTTCCTAGGGTAAAATTTTTGTCTATTGTGCATGTCTTTCTATGATGTTTATTATTGTTTCCGTTGCATATACAGTTGAGATTTTCTGTGTATAATTATTCAATGATATCAATGGCATGAGAAATACTATTTGAAAATAATTAGGAAGTAATTATCAGGT
This sequence comes from Pinus taeda, assembly GCA_000404065.3. NCBI lineage: Eukaryota > Viridiplantae > Streptophyta > Pinopsida > Pinales > Pinaceae > Pinus > Pinus taeda. Next base: position 102,806 of record APFE030671867.1, read on the forward strand.
CAAAAAATTGTATTCTACTGCACATGCTATAGAATTTCAACATGATGGTGAGTTATTGTTGCATGGTTTTACTAATTATAATTGGGCAATTGATGCAAGTGATAGGAGGAGCACCTCAAACTAATGTTTCAATTTGGGTTTAGGGGTCATACCTTGGTGTGGTAGGAAACAGTGTTTGATTGTACTCAATGTAGTAGAAGCCGATGGTACATGGTGGCTAGTGTTGCTAGTGTGAGGCTATTTGGATTTGTAAATTGTTAGCATAGTTGATTGATTAGATGTTGGAGTCCACGATGATTTATTAATGATAATCAAAGTTGCATCAAGCTCTTTGAGAATTCAATATTTCATGATTTGTCCATGCACATTAAGATTCAACATTGTTTCATCGAAGATAGAGTGCAAAGGATAACATTGGTCTTGGAATATGTTCTTTTAGGTTCAGATGTTGTTTATATTTTGATGAAGGCAAAGGGAAAGTTTTAGATGATGGAGAGCGACTCAACTTGATTGAGAACACTTTCCTCGTCAATAGGGAGTTTTATATTTTCACCTTGTAGTTTAGTGTTATTCTTTGTTGTTCTTCCACTAGGATTGAGGGCTCATTTATTGCTTGATCCATATAACTAGTCTAGTTGTCCATCCTCGATTTTTGTGTGTAGTAGAGGGGTATCAAATTGATGTCACATTAGTAGTTTACTATGGGAGTCGAGTTGTAGTCTTAAAGGAGTAAGACCGAGGGCACATGCATGCCTCTAACATGCATCCACTAATCTTAGATGTCTTCTATTTTAATTGTTCTTCTAGATCAGAATCATGCCTCTAACATGCATGCACTAATCTTAGATGTCTTCTATTTTAATTGTTCTTCTAGATTAGAATGCCAGATTAGGAACCTTTTTCTTTTCTAAATTCAATTATTCCATTGTGTGTCTGTAGTGTTTTTTTTTCAAGTTAATAAAGAAAAACAAAGATAATTCTTTTCTAAATTCAATTATTCCATTGTGTGTCTGTAGTGTTTTTTTTTTTCAAGTTAATAAAGAAAAACAAAGATAAATTTTTGAGTGCAACAAATCCTTATTATTTTTCTTTTACTACTTTTCACTTAGCTTATGTGTTTTTAGATCTAGCACACATAATTAGTTTTGTGAGTACATTAAACTTTTCAATGTTTTAGGGTTAATAGTTGCAGGCTTGTTTACCATAGGGAGAGTTTTGGGTCAACTCTGCCTATGAATTTCCTAGTATGTTTGCAATGGCTTCCAAGGTTTCTCCATCCCAAAGTTTCAATGGGGTTGGGGTAAGTAGACTGAATTTAGGGCACCTCCTTCTCTAGGTTTAATTCAAGAGTCTACATGTTCAAATATAGCCCACTATAAACTAGAAACTAGTATCCATATCTAAAATGAAATCTCTATCTTGATTGATTGGAAATGGAAAATAATGAAGTCCTCAATGAAGAAGGAAAATTGAAGCTCAACTTTTAGATGGCCTTGTTGATTATGAACCTAATTGTCCAATGCCTTTTGATTCAACCTAGCACTTATGAACATTTTGATGAGAGGTTGGTAACAAGATGGAGGGATTTCCTTCTTGGCTCTCCAAATGGGCTTTATAGTATTGGGATTTCTCTCATCTCTTTCTTATGACTTTGGGAGAGTTGTGTTGTTCCCTGGAGTTGTTGGTTATAGCTATGGATAATCACTTGAATGCATCCACCACTATTTCCATAATTGGTGTTGTGGTAACCATTTGGACCTTTGCCAACTAGTCTCACTGATTTTGGGAAACCACCCTTTCAAGTTTGTTGTAGGGGGACTATTTGGTAAGTTGAAAATGGATTAAGTGCATGAGTGATGTAGATTTAAATTGCTTTTGGAGGTGTTAAGGGAATGACTGTGAGTGGGGAAAACCTAAGCTACAGATGGAGATACTCTTCCAAACCTACATCTCTTCTTGCTTGTTTTATATAATATTTTACTAAGTGAACATATTGTTTGGCTACGTTTGAAAAGTTGCCTATCAACCTTTAAAAATCATGGATTTCCCTTTTTAAAGGAAATAACCTCACCCCATTGTCACACGTGAATATCGAGGTTGTTGGCATTGTGCCATTGCTTTGCTCTCCTCCTCCTTCCTGGAAATTTTTGGATGGAAGGTGGATTGATTGCTAGCTTCATGGGTGGTTGGTAACCCTAAAAGACTTGATGGCATCTTGAGACCTTTATGGACTTGCTTCATGGGTGTTTGGTAACCCTAAAAGACTTGATGGCATCTTGAGACCTTTATGGACTTTAGTGTTGGTAATCCCAAAGGACTTGACAAGATTGCGAGACCTTTGTGGACTTATCGCAAGTGCATCTATCAATTGATCTGACCTTTTGAACTAGAACCATGGATATCATATGTCATTGATTGCTAGCTTCATGGGTGGTTGGTAACCCCAAAAGACTTGGCATCTTGAGACCTTTATGGAATTTAGTGTTGGTAATCCCAAAGGACTTGACAAGATTGCGAGACCTTTGTGGACTTATGGCAGGTGCATCTATTAATTGATCTGACCTTTTGAGCTAGAACCATGGATATCATATGTCATTGAGCAAATAAATGAATGACTTGCCTCTTTTAATATGTTACATTTTTTAGGAAAAGCAATTTGCCTTTTCATAATTTATCTGAGTTAATTGAACAATTAGTTATACAATTTTTTGAGAAATTAATAAAATAGTTCCAGGTAATTTGTGTAACCCCAAAAGACTTGATGGCATCTTGAGACCTTTATGGACTTTAGTGTTGGTAATCCCAAAGGACTTGACAAGATTGCGAGACCTTTGTGGACTTATCGCAGGTGCATCTATCAATTGATCTGACCTTTTGAACTAGAACCATGGATATCATATGTCATTGAGCAAATAAATGAATGACTTGCCTCTTTTAATATGTTACATTTTTTTAGGAAAAGCAATTTGCCTTTTCATAATTTATATGAGTTAATTGAACAATTAGTTATACAATTTTTTGAGAAATTAATAAAATAGTTCCAGGTAATTTCTTTAGATGAAAATGTGTAGTTCCATGTAGTAGATTTTGGTGATTGCTTCCATGATTATGTTGGTTATAATGGCTTATTCATCCTTGTGAGAAATGTTTTCCTATGCAACAAATGTGTAATAGTTATAGTGGACTCTTTCCTTCCAAGAGAACTATGTATAAATGTGTACTTATGTGGTACTATATATCTAGGAGCATGTTATAACGAGTACATGTAGATTACTATACTACTATACCATACAGATTATTTAAGTTATGAGCTATGATACCACTTGTTAGTTACCTAGGACAACTTTAATATCTAAATGCATTCCACCATTGGCAATATCCAAGTAATAGAATAAATAAAACTAACAATAACATGAATACTGCAGACAATATGTTTTTATAATATCAAGAATTACTCTTAAGGTAGGGTCCCAGTGCTTGCAGTACAAACATCCTTTAGTGCTTGCAATACAAACATCCTTGTGAAAGGATAAAGTCCATGACTCTTTCAAGATGAAGAGCCTTTAGATACTTAACAATTGTAGAATGCTTTTTGGGGTAGAGGAGAAGTCTAATTACAACGTAGAAAGAGAAGTCAAGAAGCTTATTTATAACCCTGAAGGTAGCGATGTCAAGAAGCAAAAACCTCACAAGTTTTCCCTATTTTTTGGAGGTGTTGAGTATAAAGATCGATCCTTTGAGAAAGAGCAAGCAATGCTTACATGCCGATTTGTGCAATCCCATTCATTTTCCTTTAATGAAGAGTGACAATTTATGGCACATGTTGTGAAGATTCCAAAACTGGAATCCTATTGCAACAACTGGTATTATTTCTTCTAACTGATGAATTAATTAATTCAGTTTATTTCTATAGTAACATTGAAATAAACACATTGCAACCTTCACAAATAAAAACTACAGAAATAAAATAGTGGAATTGAGAAATGCTAGCACACACATAAAAATAACACCGTTATTTTTGGACTAAAGTTTTTGTAAAATCCCAATGCGGGAAAACCGTTGCAGCAGATGAGGGTTTTATTTTATTATGCTTTATTTTATTATGCAACAGTGAAATCTAAGTACAATATATGGATGCCCAACTGACAATCCAATTAGCAAGTATTTGACAAAAATAATTAGAGAGAAAAATTCTCTCACCCCACAAGCAATCTCGGCACTGGTTTCTATAGAAATCTGGCTGTCCAAACCCTAGCGTGAGCCCTGCTGTGCCGTCTCTCATACGTGTGGCTCGATTTTGCCTCTGAGTAAGCCGTCTAGACTATCTCTGCTGCTCGAAGTGACACTTCGACCATCTGGAAGAATTTCCTGGCCTTTGGAAACTTAATCGACCTCCTCCTCAGCTAAATCGAATTGCTCTGTGTTAGCTTCTGAGCAGTCTCTGCACTACTTTTGCGTGGATCATTTATGTCACTTAGGATCTGGAAAACTTCCTCCGGATCACTACGCCTGCCCCTCATTGACCCTACTTCAATCTTTGGCTCTCCGACAACTGTTGCTGCTCTTTGGAAATCGATTTGCCAAGAAAATCGAACTGCAAAAGTGTGTTCTCCAAATTCCCATCGACTTACTCTTATAATCCACTCTTGGAGCTCCAACAACCAAGATTAAAACTTAATCGATGGCTAGGATCATCTTGGAATTGATCCGTGTAAGTTTGTAGATGATTCTCACCTTGACTTAATTAATACTGATTAATTAACCAGTTTTCCTAAGTTTAGACTTGGGAAACATTATAAAACTGGTTAATAATATTATTAAGTCAATTCTAGTTGGAATTTCCAGAAACTATTTATGGGTCTTGGAGATCTCATGTATTCTAGCCTCCACCAAATTTTGTGGCTAGAACACATTCGATGCTACAAAAACTAACATTCCCTCTTAGCGAGGAATGTGTTCAAGTGTTGCACACCCTCCTACAAAACTATGTCTATGTATCATCTCTGTGACGTTGCTGATGTCTGGTTGCTGTTGCCCACCAACAACTACACAACTCTGATGTTGCATTTGTGTTGCTGCTGACATTGCCATACTACTGCCAACACTACATTTGCACTGCAACTCCCTCTCATCTGTTGTTGCTGCAACTGCAACATCCGCAACTGAAAGGCATCCAAAATACTGAATCAACTGTGTTCAGTATGATGCTTCTATCTCCCGAGTCTCTGACTGCTACTAGCATCTGCATTATCATTGAAGAATCTACGCTACTGCCAACTCTGCACTGAGCCACGTGCTCTGCTGTCAACACTGCACTATGCTCTTCAGCGTCTGATTGTCACTCTGGTACTGATTGCATCAACTGCCACTGATCCATCTTGCCATTGAAAACTGTGGGCCCCTGTAGCAAGGTACTAATCCATGAGGTGAACTCCTTAAGGACCCTGCCCAATCTCTATAGTTCACTGGGAATACAATGCCAAATCTCCCCACCTCACTCCTGGATGTATATCTACGAACGTCGCAAAATCTTCCTCCAACTTGGAGGTCAACTTGTTGATCTCGGCTGACCCTTCTTTCTGAGAGGACATAGTGTGCTGTAGTGACTGAGCTCACCACATCTGAAGCACTTGACCTTTGATAGGTCTTTCTTCCTTCTCTGTTCTCTTTGCCCCTGACTGGGACCCTTTGATGCGAGGGCCACATTCTCCTCCTCTTTCACCACCTTCGATCCGTTGCTACTGCTGCCATTGATGGAGCTCTTCAATAGAGCTTTTCTCAACTCTTGCTGCTGCAGATCGGTCCACATTCTGTCCCATCTTGGTAGCGTGTCTCTGCCTAATAAACTCTGGATGAAGACTTGCCAATCCTCTGAGACACTGTTGAGTGCCAATCGTACTAACTTTGAAGGTTGAGGTGTTGCCCCAACAACTGACAGCTGGTCTTGGACCTCTTGAATACTGGTGAGGAAGGGATCTATGCCTCGCCCCTTTTGCATCCTGATGCATCTAAGCTTCTCCTCCAGGAGCATCTTCCATTGCTCGGAAGTACCTTGGTACAACATGGAGAGAGCATCCCACATTTCTTTCGCCGTTCCCTTGGCTGCTATATGTGAGTCTATATGATCTCGGACTCTGTCCAAGATCAGCCGCTTCGCTCTCGCCATTTCCTTCTTGTATTCTTTCTGTTGATTTGCATCTTGGGGAATTGCCACTACATTAGCAATGTAGGCTTTGAGGCCATATTCATCTAGAAGGAAGGGCATCCTAGCCTTTCAGATGACATAGTTGGAAGTCCATCCAACCTATCTTGATCTCTAAGCCCAATAGTGGCCATCTTTGAAATTGTCGAAAACTCCCTTTTCCTTGTGCTCGACTACTGCTTTGCTATTCACACTCCCTCCTAGAATGCGTGGCTCTACTAGCTGCTACTGCCAATCTGCAACTGGAAATTCGAATTTCTGAGACTCGAAGTTCCTTAAGGAAAAATTTCCCTCTCATATGTGTGCTTTTCTCTTCAACCCGATGCAGATTCTACTTCTGCAACTTATAGAAAAATCCTCTGCGTCCAACCAGGAATTTGCAAAGCGAAACTCTGCGCCGCAGCTGCTTCCTCTGATTGCTAGAATTACAATCCCAGGCAATTCGACTATTCTACAGTCCTACAACTGAAAAATGAATGCCCCAACAGTTTGGCCTGCTTGTTTGGGATACTGCGCTGCCTTTGAGAATTTCAGCTTGCTACTCCCTTTGAGCAACGAAATTCTTTCCTTTTACTTTTGAGCTTCCAACTGATCACTTACGCTCTGATACCATGTGAAGATTCCAAAATTGGAATCCTATTGTAGCAACTGGTATTATTTATTCTAATTGATGAATTAATTATTCAGTTTATTGCTACGACAACATTGAAATAAACACAATGCAACCTTCACAAATAGAAACTGCAGAAATAAAATAGTGTCGGAACTGAGAAATGCTAGCACACACACATAAAAATAATACTATTATTTTTGGACTAAAGTTCCCGGAAAAATCCAATGTGAGAAAATTGGTGCAATAGTTGAGGGTTTTATTTTATTATGCAACAGTGAAATCTAAGTACAATCTATGGATGCCCAATTGGCAATCCAATCAGCAAGTATCTGACAGAAATAATTAGAGAAAAATTCTCTCACCCCACAAGCAATCTTGACATTGGCTTCTACAGAATTTGGCCGTCTATACCCTCAACATGAGCCCTTTTGTGCTGCCTTTGCACTGTCTCTCACATGTGTGACTCGATTTTGCCTCTGAGCAAGCCATCTAGCCTATCTTTGTTGCTGGAAGTGACTCTCCGGCCCTCTGGAAGACTTTCTTGGCCTCTGGAAACTGAATCGACCTCCTCCTTAGCTAAATTGAATTGCTATGTGTCAGCTTTTGCGTAGTCTCTGCGCTGCTTCTGTGTGGATCACTTCTGCCACTTGTTGTTGCCTCTTCGGATTTGGAAAACTTCCTTCGGATCACTGTCTCTGCCCCTCATTGACCCTGCTTCGATCTCTGGCTCTCTGGCAACTCCTGCTGCTCTCTGAAAATCGATCTGCCAAGAAAATCGAACGTCAAAAGTGTCTTCTCCAAATGCCCATCGACTTCCTCTTATAATCCATTGTTGGAGCTCCAATGGCCAAGATTAAAACTTAATTGATGGCTAGGATCATCTTGGAATCGATCCGTGTGACTAGATGATTCTCACCTTGACTTAATTAATACTGATTAACTAACAAGTTTTCCTAAGTTTAGACTTAGGAAACATTAAAAAATTGGTTAATAATATGATTAAGTCACGTCTAGGTGGAATTTCCAGAGACGATTTCTGGATCTTGGTGATTTCATGTATTCTAGCCTCTCCACCAAATTTCATGGTTAAAACACATCCGATGCTACAAAAACTAACACATGCCAGAGAATGTGATGTACCATGGCATTATGAGCATTTAGATGAAGATGGATATGTATGAAGGCTATACATTGACATGTAAGAATCTAGTGTGCTTGATGCAACAAGACTATGGAAGACAATGGTGATTCTAGCCCCTTTAAGCTAAGAAGGGAATGATAGGGAACAATGATTGACTTTTAAAACATAATTGCTAGTGTATAAATAGACTCTGATGTTGAAGAGCAAGTCGTTTAGCAACCACGACAAGATTTGTCTCCATGGTTTTATAATGTCCATAGCACTTTGGTGGCTCTTCTAGTAGAACCAAGTCAAGCCACCAACACAAGTCTAGATTGTGGAATGAAGGAAGTTTGACTTAAGAGTCAAGCAAATTGTCCTTGTTAGACATTAGGAAGATTGTTCATAACACTATTAGAAGTGTGGGGGATGAAGACGATAAAGGAGGCAACAACATGTAGAGGAAATTTGACAAATGATATGTTCTCTCCTTAACATAAAAAACACAAAATATATCGAGTTTTAAAACCCATCATTGGAGGACGAAACGATAGAAAGCAATCAACATCAACCACCATGTGAAATAGTTGATTACTAATTTGAAGTTGTTCTAGCCTTTAGCCTTGCATGTACGATGAAATTTTAACTTGAAGGCATTAGAAATTACAAGTAAAAGAAAATACAAAAGCTGAACCAATGCAAGCCCTTAGCCGTTGCATTTCTTGCATTTCCTCATGGAGGAAAATAAAGGATGTGAAACCATAACTAATATGTCTTGTCCATAGATGAGGTGGGGAATTTGTTTACAAACTCATTTATCTTGAAGTTTGAACACTATCGATGAGTCAGGTGAGGAAATGGACTTTGACGACTACGCATTTCATTAGGAGATTCCAGTATCTTGTGATAGTGCTAACATAAAAAAACTTTCATGGTCCATAAAGTTACCCATAAGCATGTGATTGTGGTTGCTAGTAAGGTACGATTTGAAGGTCAAGAACGAAGATATAGAGGGAAATATGCATGGTCTATTACATTTTTTGATTTAGACACTACCTTAGCCTAGGTCATTATTGTTGCAACTAAACATGCTGTCTCTAACACCATGTTGCATCCAACATACACTCATCCATGCTTGCTGTAATATATATCATTATGCTGCACATACAACATCCAATATGCTGTAACCATTTACACTTATCAGCCTTCACTGCTTGCTATGGCTTGCAGCCTAGCAAAGCAGCTAGGCTATGGTTGTTTAGGCTTCTTTCATATTCAAGCAGCGAAGAGCTTCTCTAGGACAGCAACCAAGTCCTCTAACTGTCCTCCTTAACTGCGGATAAGTTCCCTCCATGGACTGCATTTAGGGCACCAATATGACACATAAGATTGTGGTTAGGGCTTGCACTTCACAGCAATTAGGGCACATGAAAAACCCTCCGCAAACTGTGGCCTAGAACAATGTATGAGGGATCTCTTTTAGGGACAACGTTTAGGTCTTCACCATGATTGAGTTTAGGACAACTTCACTATGACTGCGTTTAGGGCAGCTTCACCATGACTGCGTTTTAGGGCAGCTTCACCATGACAGCGTATTAGGGCAGCTTCACCATGACTGTGTTTTAGGGCAGCTTCACCATGATAGCGTATCAGGGTAGCTTCACCATGACTGCGTATTAGGGCAACTTCACCATGACAACGTATAGCTAGGGCATCTTCTACTAGGAGCTGTGTAGATCCATCTTACCCATGGCAGCATCTAGGGCAGCGTATTCTCCGAGGATTCTCTCCTCCCACCAAAACCCAAAGACAAGTGGAGAGGAAGAGATCACAAGAAGAGTGTGTACAAATGACTAGCAAGCCACCTCTTTTTATACTAAAACATTGAACACAAGTGGGGGCAATTTGGTTGTTGGTCGACTTGGACGAATTGTCCCATTACGCAAATAAATTCATATCTACATGAATACATGTCGGAATCGGATGATCTTTAGATCAATCCTACACCTCTGGACGAGAGGAATCCAAGAAAAATATCAGCTGCCATTAATAAGATGACTCACATGGAGTTTGGCCCTAGTTGCCAACTTTAACATACAATGATATCAACATTGCTTCAAGGAAAATAAAATGCGAATATGCTTGTAATCACAAAATGATAGATAGCTAAAAACACAAGAACACTAGCTTATGACAATATTCAATGAAACAATAGGAAATGACTAAATGAAGCCGTAGCAATGATGGATTCTTAGATGTTTGAGCAAACCCACAATGCCTTTAGATAACAATGTGCTAATTAGATGTTGTCACTTACTTAGATAGTTGAAAAACAAGAAATTATAGAAATGTCACACTTATAATATAGCAAATGAGGTTGCTAACTATGATTTCAAAGTTCTTCAGATCCTCAATTGAAATAAGACAAGCAACTTAGGAGATGCAGTAAAGTGAATGATGCAAATGCTAGTGCAATGCTAACACAATGCTTCAATGAGGTATAATTATAACAATATGCCTCAAAGAAATGAAATACCAATCCAGTTATGAAAAAATACTTAAGTACAAAGTGAGATTAAATTATGACAATGAAGCAAATAGAGGTCACTCAATGAATCAAAGCTTTAGATAAATAACACAAGTTTCTTGATGGAAATTGCTCTTAATGTGAAATGAATTATTTATAATATCACTTCACTTAGAATGTCTTTAAGAATGTTTTAAGAGCAAATGAATGAAATGCAAAGGCAAAAGTAGTTATTTTAAAAGATATAAGCAACTTCAATGAACTTAGCCAGATGAAATTTATTCAATGATAAACAAAGCTATTTAAATTAATTCGAAGGAAGTGCTTATTGTAATGCAAGTTAGATTAACAATGAAACTAAATCAAAATTTTAGTGGACTAAAAGAAAAAAATGTTAGTGCAAAGAAAGAAAGGCTCCTCCAAGAGAGAGGAGATAGGGATACCAAGGGGTGGGGCCCCAAGCTCCCTCTAAAAAAAATTATTTTATTAAAGTTACAAAATAACCCCCCTTTGACAAATGAGAGTTTAAAGCCTTTAAGGAGGGTTTACAAAATAAAATTATTAAATACCCCTTCCTTAAAATGTAAATGGGAGATATTTCAAATGATTTTTTAATTTATTTTATCTAATTTTTAACAAAATTTAAAAATGATTTTCCCTCACCAAAACAATATTTTGGTTTCCTTGCAAAGGAGGATTCGATTTGGTTGCAAAGCACCGAGAATGAGACAACCCGTTTACGCTCATGGTTAAGGAAAAGTCTCCCAAAAATTGCAGACTACCTTTACAAGATCCGACTTTAAAAGATTTAAAATGGCCTTGATAGAGAAAACAACCTTCAAAATAAATTGGTTTCTGAAAACCTTGTAAAAAAATTTTGCTCTTTCTACAAGATGTCAAGCCAGAAAGGTTTTTGCACCAGAGGGAGACACTCAGCGTTTTAGGCTTGCGACAACGAGAAACAGGCTCAAAAATTGCATGCGACTTTCAAAAAGATGAATTGATCTGCTCAAAGGAATTTCGATCTGCTAGAAAAATGTAAGACAACTCCAAAAATTTAATTTGGTTAGCTGGAAGACCTAGTCGTCCAAGAGAAAAATGAGGGTTTTAAGCATATTAGATGTTTGTCTTAAAAAAATTTGATTTTGTTTTAGTCCTGAAGCCCCAATGAGAATGTAAACTTATAGAAATTTTTTTCTAAAAAAATTAATGAGAAAATTTGTGTTGAAAAGAGGGTATACTTCAAATCTTCTCAAACTTGAGGAAGAGAGGCCCTAAGCTAGACAACCACCCATTTTTTTTTTCTTTTTTAATTTTTAGAATGCTCAATAATGTAAGACAACTCCAAAAATTTAATTTGGTTAGCTGGAAGACCTAGTCGTCCAAGAGAAAAATGAGGGTTTTAAGCATATTAGATGTTTGTCTTAAAAAAATTTGATTTTGTTTTAGTCCTGAAGCCCCAATGAGAATGTAAACTTATAGAAATTTTTTTCTAAAAAAATTAATGAGAAAATTTGTGTTGAAAAGAGGGTATACTTCAAATCTTCGCAAACTTGAGGAAGAGAGAGGCCCTAAGCTAGACAACCACCCATTTTTTTTTTCTTTTTTAATTTTTAGAATGCTCAATAACCCTAGTCGTATGGCCTAGGAAAGATTTTGGCTTCAAAAATTGATTCGATCTCCTCAAGTAAAAGAGAAATCCACTTGCCAAAGACCTTTGCCAATGAAATTAAGCCAAACCTTATCTTCAAACTTCATATATGTAAGGAAAACTTAAAAGAACATATACAAAATTGCTAAAAAATATTTACAAGTTTATAATTAAAAAAAAAGAAAAATATTTACAAGAAAAATAACTTACAAATAATTTACAAGTCTAATGGCTCCTTAAATAGCAAATATTCATTTGTAGCTCTTTAATTTAGATGAGCACATAAAATAAATGATTTTCCTCAAGCTTAGATCTAGAAACCCTGCAATAAAAATCGTTAGATAAATCTTTAAGATAAATAGAGTAGGTTCTTCCACTTCATTTTAAGAGTGGGATAGTTTAGGCAAAAACGTCTCCTCACGCTTGAGATTTATTTCAAAAATATTTTCTACGCAATTTAGAAGAATTTTGTTAGATCCACATGAAATATGAAAAATACAATGGAAGTTCCAGTAGTTTAACCGAACACGACTAGCCACATCTAATCCTATGGCATTCTTCAGACGCAATCATTAGTGCAAGATAGCTATACACCAATGATTCTATAAAAGTAGATGAGCATAACAAATGTAAGCACAAGTAGAAATTGAAAGCCCAGTGAAACAATATTATCATATTCATGGAAGAATAACACCACAATAGTAAACCCCAAAGGCTTTTGCTTTATTGTTCCAAAATAGAAAGAGCTTCAAGAGTTGATAGCTAGAGTACAGTGATTTGAAGATCAAAAATGTTAGAATGAGGAGCCTCAAAAATGTTAGAATGAGCAGCTTCACGTTCAATTTATAGAAAAATAGAGAGGTCTAAATCCCCCTCCAAGTGGAAAATGATTAAGTCCAGAAAGTTGCACAATTTTGAATTGATCATGGAGAGTAACAACTGTTAGATGCTTGATCCATGCCAAAATTAAATCTTGTCCTTTGATCTTGATGAAGAAATTCGAATTCCACAATAATTCCCTTTTTTCTTGGTTCGAAAAATATTAATTTGACATTTTTTCGTCAAAAAATCAATTTTCACTTAACCACCTTGGTCCATAAGTTCAATTTTTGTTAAAAATTGATCCTTCCTTTGATGAAGGACCTTGAAAATTTGACTTCTTTTGGACCTGTTGTCACCCAAACTATACAGGAAAGATGCGACAATGCTTAGGGCAAGGGCTGTCACTTTGATCCTTGTGCTCTCTGTTTTCGCTGTCTTCCTACAACAAGCTACGGGGGGTAGTCCCTATGAAATGTGAAGATGTGAGACTTGTTGGCAACCAACAAGTCCGAGAGATACAATTGAATGGCCTAGCAACTTGGTTGAATTAGCAAGTTAAATGATTTGATTAGATTATTATGGAAGACCAGTGCCTTAAATGGAGTCAATTACTTGCTTAAGACAAATTATTTACCAAGTGACAGAATGAATAGTTGTTGCTTAAGGATGTTTCACTATTCTAAATGAGATGCAAGTCCTACAGTTTAGGTGAGATGCAAAATCTTGGTTTATTTTAGTTAAACACCTATTGTAAGTATATTCTTTCACTAAACTGTTTTGAAGCTAGTCTCTAGAGTAAGTTGTGAGAAAAAAACCAGGGGGAAGCAAGTTGAGGTTTGGTTAACGATACCTCCCTTGAGGTTCTAACTACCTGATGCCTCCAATGCTGACTGTGGCTTTGATGACTGCAAGGTCACCGTGTTAACTACTAAAGAGTTTCTAGACTCCTCAACCTAGATGAGAAAGGTGGGCCAATATTTCTATCGACCAAGCTTATGCTTGGAAGTAAATTCATTAATGCAGGAGGCTAGTCCTAGAATGCAAGTGCAAGAGATGAGTGCTCTTAAGGTAAGATTATTTAGTTACTTAAGTACTCAATTACAATAATCTTCACTTATGAACAACGAAATACTTAAACGAAAAAAACGATCTCAACCATAAGAGAGTGCTTAAACTAAACGTGCCAGAAAATGTGACAAGTAGAGAATTGCTCAAAGAAAAGATTATTGTTACTTGATACAATTAGCAACCTTCAAGATTAGAATTGCTCAAAGACAAGATTATTGTTACTTAATACAATTAGCAACCTTCAAGATTAGAACGATGGATCATCAATATGCCAGTTAGATACTCTAAAGAGATTTAGATTTCTCAATAATAAGCAATGTATCCACTTATCCAACAATGATACTAGCAATGAAATAAGATCATTAATTACAATGTCACTTAGAAGTTAGAGCAATTAGCGAATTAAACACTTACCATTTTGATTAGAGCACTTATGTGTGAATGCAAGAGTGCAACTAGATGCCAATCATTCAGAAATACAATATGGATCAGCCAATACACATGTGATTGCAGCAATAAGAAAATCACCCAACTCCTCAAATACTTATCCCAGATCCACAAGATGTAAGAAACAAAGGCTAAATGAGATTAGATGACTTTCAACCACTTTTAACACCACTGTAATTTTATATCTGACTTTATGGGGTAAATTTCATACCCTCAAATATTATTACAGCCTTCCAAAATAATCAAATATGCATAGAGATGCAAGCCCAATGAGTGCAAGTGACAATGCAATGATGAAATATGATTACCAATGAGTTATTATGCCACTTTTATGAAAATTTATCACTGCTGTAAGTGTTTTTGTGTGGCTGTAGCAAACATATCAGATCTGAAATTAACACAACAGTTCAGAAGAAATCCACTTATATGCACTCAAATTAACTTAGGCTTACTTCTTAATGCATTAGGTGAATTATCAATGAATTTAGGCTTATTAAAATGTGCTTAAGGCCCCAAATATGCTGCTGTCATAAAATAATTCAGAATTCGAATTTAAGACATTAATAAAATTAGAGGGTCAGAGAGCAAACCAAGAGGCTTTAAAGCCTTGTTGATGGCAAGTTTGACTTCAAATGAGTTTGGCCACTTGCAACCACCAAGTTAGCTCTAATATTTGCCACAAAACCACAATGTTAGTCCGCTAAAACAATGCAAAACCAGAGATGACTGAATACAAGGCTAGGGCTGTTGAAAATTAGTGAGAAAAGTGATTCCTTGATTTGTGCCTTATTTCAAGGAGTCAAAGTTGAGTTCCTTTTTGTGCATGGTCAAATTTCTCAAATTTAGGAGTTTCCCTAAAAATTAGGAGTGCATGAGGTAGTTAACTGTTGTGTTGAAATTGAAAGTCAAGTTCTTGATTTTCTAGTGTTAGCTAAATTGGGAACTGAAAGCTTAAGTGGAGTTAGCCTCCTAATTTTTAGGATGATCCAGTTAACTATTCTATTGACTTTTGTTAACTAAAAAAACTCCAGTTCAATTCCTTAATTAGAAATTCACTAATTTTAACCATTCGAATTGCCTTAAAAAGAAGGAACGAAGACAGAAGTTTAATCATCGTTTTGGTGAGCACGAGTTGGTGAGACCAAGCAATAGGAAGCACAAGTTTGTGCGTGGAGCTTGTGAGAGGAAGAGTGTGCAAGAGAAGCTTGTGCACAAGATTGATATAGGAGCAGAGATCAGTATTCTTGTAGGTGTTTTCAAGCCTAGTTTAAGGCTAAGAGAAGGTGAACAAGCCTCGAAAAGGCTTGTTGAAATTGGAGAACGACGAAATCCTTGGGTAAGGAAGCAGAGATGAGAATTCGTGCATAGGTTTCAAGCTTAGATTAAGCAAGAAAGATGTGATATTCCCACTTAGCAATATCCACTCTTGGAAATACACATTAAGATGAGGGATTCGATGGCTGGCCCCACATGGGCAATCGGGAGGCACAATGAAAAAATAGGAGACACTCATTTTGGGCATCTTTGATCATTTGAACACTCACCTTGTCTAGCACGCTTGAGCTGGAAGCCAAGTTTGCATGTGCTCTTGAGCACAAGAGATTTTCAGGCGAGAATCTCACCCTTGCTTCGGTGGACCTTGAGTGCCTGCCCTAGGAGGGAGTAACAATCAGCTTTAGATCGATTTAGGAGCATTTCAACGAGTTTTTGGAGCAGTTTCAACTGAGACTGCGTGGGCCTGTGGAGTCCTAGTTCGTGCCACATGTGGGACACGAGGAGGAGGAATTTGGGGTTGAGTTTGGGAGAGAAGCCTGAAGGGAGTTTTGTTGAATATCTCAGCCATTCTGGAGGCATTTAACAACATTATTTACAGGTGGGTCGAAATACCCAGCACCTGGAGGAGCTAGGGGAAATTGGGCCGAAATTTCGAGGTCAACATTTGGCCAATTCCTTCATGGGCTTTTGTGGGTTATTGGAGGAGAGCTCGAGGTTAATTTCCCAGAATTTTCTGAGCACTGGAGGAGGCCCTAGCAGCCATTTCTTGCAGCCATCAGTGTAGTTTCTTGGGAAGATTAGGACAAAGACATAAAGGGATCAACTAACAACACTTGGTGACTTGCTTTCATCAGTTGGGCTTTGCTAGCTTGCCTTGGGCAAGTCTAGATGCACACTTTCCAAACACCAAATTGTAACCTCGTGATTTCATAATAAAATGGCTCAGAGCAACACAATATTTGGCTTAATTCATGGTGTCTGATCTTTGTGCAAATTTTATATGTGTTTTTGCTATGTTTGCTTTGTTTACCATTGTATATTTCCATTAGGAATATTACAGTGTTATCAAAGCTCATAGTCTTGGCTCAGCCTATGGGAGCAGTATCAGTCTAATAGAGGCAGAGGTACAAGAGTAGAGAAAGGCAATTACAAATTACCCCAAATCCAGTGATAGTTGAATCAGTGGTTGAAAGGCAAAACATGGGGGATAATGAGGGAGACAAAAGAAGTAAAGAGGAGTTTGCCCAACACCTTCTAAAGGTCGTTCAGGATTTTTCTAAGAGTATTGAGGAGCTGAGGCAACAAACTTGCAACAACAACAGGGGCAAAGGGATTCAAGGAGAATTCCAATTTGGTGAGGGCTTTGACACTTCGCATCACCACGGGGCTCATGGCCCCAATGCACCACTCATTCCCAGTACACCACTTAGGTCCATTATCCCCATGTTTTTAGCATCCAGTGTTGGAGGGCCGCAAGGGCAAGAGGAGATGCCCATGGGGGACTATTTTGTGGAGTATCAATCCTATGGGCCCGACTTTAGAGAGGCTATTACCTTTAGGGACTTTTTCCAGTTGAAGGGTAACAATAGGGGAAAAGGGAGAGGTTAAGCGACACACATGGCACTGATTTGCAACACACCATGGGGAAATTGTTCCTCCCAACTTTTGATGGTTCATCCAAGAGCTCACCGAAAGCATGGGTTGAGAAGTTAGATGTCTACTTCCAACTCAATCAGATGACAGAAGGGGAGGCAATTCAAATTGCCACATTGCATTTAGAAGGGAAAGCCTACGACTCGTGGTTCCATGGGCTAACCACGATGGGGCATGCAAGAGTTACAACTTATGAGGATTTCACTAGGAGGGTGTTGGAGCGTTTTGAGAGGAGAGACCTAGAGGAGCACTCTAGGGAGTTGACAAGGCTCAAGCAAACGGGGAGTGCTGAGGCCTACATCTCTGAGTTTCTGAGATTGTCAGTGATGGTGCTCGATCTATCAAGAGGCCAGGA
Organism: Pinus taeda; assembly: GCA_000404065.3. Lineage (NCBI taxonomy): Eukaryota > Viridiplantae > Streptophyta > Pinopsida > Pinales > Pinaceae > Pinus > Pinus taeda. The sequence goes on from APFE030671867.1 coordinate 120,539, forward strand.
GGGTTTTCATGTTAGTAGAGGGGTTAGCAAGCCATTGAGGGGATTGGTGAAGTCCAACATGCCCACCACCTTGATGGACGCAGTTGGGAGAGTGCGAGACTGGCAGGATGCTCTACCTAGAGCCAAAGCGTTGATACCACCCAGACAGGGGTTCCAACAGAGGGGGAGAGACATTAGGGCTCCACCACCGAGGGCCAACCAGGGGCGTGGATAGTTGGATGAAGAGACCCAGAAAGACATATGGAGGAGGAAGTTATGCTTCACTTGTCAGGAACCGTGGGCACCAAGCCATAGATGCTCAACGGGCAAGGCCCACTACATTGAGGTCTACTCTGATAGTGACTAGGGGGATGAGGTAGAGTTGGAGGCAAGTGGAGATGACAGCGTGGCACATGTGGAGAGGGGACCACCACCACCACCACCACTAGAGGGAGCCCCTTTCGCACCAGCAGGAGGGGTCCTTGCGTCCTTACGTGGGGTACCTATGTTTTTGACATTAAGGATTAGAGGCACAGTGTAGGGGCAACATGTCTTAGTTTTGGTAGACAGTGGGGCCACCCACAACTTCATCGATGCATAGAGGGTGCATAGGAGAGGAATCACGACTGAGGAGTCTGAGGGTTCTTAGTCCTTGTGCCGGGGGATAGGAACATGCAGTGTACACGATATGTTCTCACTCTGATAGTGACCATGGGGAACTACTCAGTCACAAATCATTTTTTTGTGGTGGATGTATTAGACACCAATGTGATGATGGGTGTCCAGTGGCTCTATTCTATTGGTCGAGTCACTACTGATTGGAGGAAGTTGGAGATGGAGTTTACAGGGCTGGATGGCAACTTGGTTGTCCTCAGGGACATGCACTCTTAGCCTCCACAGTCTATCTCAGCACACATGATGGAGGTTGATTTGAGGCATGGTGACATTGAGTGTGCGATCGAGTTGAGGATTTCTAAGGTTGGGGGTCAACCCAGGCCACCACACCCTGACGTACAGGCCATCTTAGACCGGTACCCAGTAGTGTTTGGAGACATACCACTAGCGCAACGACTTGACCGGGGATTTGAGCACATGATTGAGTTAGAGCCGGGGGTACAAGCCATGATTACCACCCCGTACAGACATCGCAAGGCTTGCAGGGATGAGATTGAGTAGGCCATTCATGCGCTGTTAGTACTTGGGCATATTAGGCCTAGCTCTAGCCCTTTTGCTTCATCAGTTGTCCAGGTGAAGAAGAAGGATGGGACGTTACGCGTGTGCATAGATTACCAGGTCACCAACAAGAAGACCTTGAAGAACCGCTACCCCATCCCACACATAGATGAGCTGATGGATGCGCTGAGTGGGGCCGAGTTCTTCTCCAAGATAGACTTGCGTTCGGGGTACCACCAGATCAGAGTGAGGGACGAGGATGTCCCCAAGACAACTTTTAGGTGTCACTATGGGAACTTCGAGTTCCTAGTTATGCCCTTCGGGCTAACCAACGCTCTTGCCACTTTCCAGTCTTGCATGAACCACATATTTCGTGGGCAGTTGAGGATGATCGTGTTGGTGTTTTTGGATGATATTTTGATTTATAGCAGGACTTGGTAGGAGCACTTGGAGACGTTGTTGCGTATTTTGGAGGAGCAACAATTTTATGCCAAGCTGTCCAAGTGTGAGTTTGGATTGACAGAGATGCTCTATGTGGGGTATATCATTGGGGAGGATGGCGTGAGAGTGCATGAGGAGAAGATCACAACCATTCGGGATTGGCCAGTACCCTGAAATGTGACAGAGTTGAGGGTTTCGTGGGTATATGTACGTACTACAGGAATTTCGTGAAGCGTTTCTCCCAGTTGGCAACTCTCCTCGCCGATTTGACAAAGAAGGGGGCATTTGTGTGGACAGATGGAGGCCTTTGAGTGCCTCAAACAAGTTATGAGCAGTTGCCTAGTGTTGGCACTTCTAAATTTTGCACAACCCTTTGTACTTGAGTGCAATGCATCAGGGGAGTGTTTAGGAGCGGTCTTGATGCAAGGGGGAGACCCGATAGCTTTTGAGAGTCAGAATCTAGTTCCCCACGAGAGTCTATACTCCATATACGACAAATAGATGCTAGCCATCATGCATGCGCTAGCCAAGTTTAGACAGTGCTTGGTGGTTAACAGGTTCCGGGTGAAGACAAACCACAATAGCCTGAGATTCTTTTTGGCGCAGAAACAATTGCAGGAGAGGCAACAGAAGTGGGTGAGGAAGCTGCAGGCATACGACTTTGACATTGAGTATGTCAAGGGTAGGCACAATGTGGTAGATGATGCGTTGTCTAGGAGGCTGACCACCATTTCATTAATGAGCATTGTGCCAGATTGGAGGTCACGATTGCTTATGGAGTATTACAAGGACTGATTTGCATGTGAGGTCCTTGATGGTGCAATGATGGATGACCGGTACAGGGTGATGAACGGGGTGATTTACTATCAGGACCGGGTTTATTTGGTGCCCAATTCCTAGTTGAGGGAGAAGATCATGCAGGCTGCCCATGACTCACTTTTAGCAAGTTATCAGGGGTTCACCAAGACATACAGGACTATCAGGGAGCGTTTTGCATGGAGGGGCCTTAAGGATGATGTTCTGAGGCACGTATGGGAGTGTGATATGTGCCAAAGGAACAAGGTTGAACAAACACACCTTGTTGGGTTGTTACAACCTCTTCCTATCCCCGAGGGAAAATGGGAGACCATCTTGATTTCATCATTGGGTTGCCTACAGTCCAAGGAAAGGATTGCATATACGTGGTGGTAGACAGATTGGCGAAATTTGCCCACTTCTTCGCTATTTCAGCTCGGTCCTCGGCCTCATAGGTGGTTGAAATGTTTTTTAGGGTGTTTCAGCTTCATGGTCTTCTGAAGACTATTGTTAGTGTCCGGGACAATAGGTTCATGGGGGGATTTTGGCAGGAGTTGGTCCGATTGGCGGGCATGAAGCTCACCTTGTGTACTAGTTATCACCCCTAAACTGATGGGTAGACGAAGATTGTAAACAAGTGGCTGGAGGGATATCTATGCAACTATGTGACGGGCCAACACCCTGCATGGATATGGTGGTTGCATGCGAGCACTACTACAACCTACAACACAACGTATCGCATGTATGTCCCCATTCAGAGCTTTGTACGGTTATGCTGCATTATCTTTCACTGATGTGATGTTTGGAGACAACAAGGCTCCAAGGGCCAAGGATTGGATTCAGGAGAGCCAAGATATTTTGCAGGCTCTCAAAGATAATCTATAGACTGCGCAGAACCAACAAAAGCTCTACGTGACAAAAGCTGAGTAGAAAGGCTGTTTGAGGTTGGGGATTTGGTCTTCCTGAGACTTTAGTTGTACAGATAGTCCACGCTCAAACAAAAGGGGGTCGAGAAGCTCAAGCCCTGCTTTTATGGGCCGTACAAAGTCGCCGGGAGAGTTGGGGAGGTGGCGTATGAGCTGGAGCTATCCCCAGGGAGTTAAGTACACAACATTTTTCATATGTCTTGCCTGAAAAAAGCACTGGGGTAGCAGGTGACAATAGCTACATTGTTACCGCCCATGGATGATGAGGGACATTTAGTTCTGGAGCCAGAGGCCATTTTGGACACCCGTGAGAGACACTTGCGAAACAGGGTCATCAGGGAGTTCTTGATCAGATGGAGGAATCTGCTCGATGAGGATGCCACTTGGGAGGAGGAGTAGATACTCCAACATCCATCATTACAGTTGCTTGAGGACAAGCAACATTTTGGCAGGGAGGACTATTATATTCCCACTTAGCAATATTGTTAAGGGGAAATATCAATTTTGCCAATTTTGTCATATTTTATGGTTACACTTAAGAAAAGTGGGTTGCGGGACCCCATGTTAGTTTTTGGAGCTAAGGTAAGGGCCCAACTTAGGAGAAAAGGGAAAATCAAATGGTTAGTGGATGGTGGGGATCACCCCAAAGAGGAAATACGACCCACTCTTGGAAATACGCATTCCTTGGAGGGAAAAGATGAGTGATTCGATGGTTGTGCCCCACATGGGCAATTGGGAGGCACGATGACAAAATAGGAGGAGACACTCATTTTCGGCGTCTTTGCTCATTTGAACAGTCATCTTGTCTAGCACGCTTGAGTTGGAAGCCAAGTCTGCATGTGCTGTTGAGCACAAGAGATTTTCAGGTGAGAATCTCACCGTTGCTTCGGTGGACCTTGAGTGCCAGCCTTAGGAGGGAGTAACAATCAACTTCAGATTGATCCAGGAGCATTTAAGCGAGTTTTTGGAGTAGGTTCAGGCTTCAACTAAGATTGCGTGGGCCTGTAGAGTCCTACTTCGTGCCACACGTGGGACACAAAGAGGAGGAATTTGGGGCTGAGTTTGGGAGAGAAGCTTCAAAGGGAGTTTTGCTGAATATCTTAGCCATTCTGGTGCAATTTAACAAAATCATTTACAGGTGGGTCGAAATACCCAACAACTAGAGGACCCAGGGGAAATTAGGCTGAAATTCCAAGGTCAACATTTGACCAATTCCTTCGTGGGTTTTTGTGGGTTATTGGAGGAGGCTCGAGGTTAATTTGCTAGAATTTTTTGAGCACCGGAGGAGGCCCTAACAACAATTTCTTGCAACCAACAGTGCAGTTTCTTGGGAAGATCAACGCAAAGCCATAGAGGGATCAACCAATAGCACTTGGTGACTTTCTTTCATCAGTTGGGCTTTGCTAACTTGCCTTGAGCAAGCCCAGATGTACACTTTCCAAACGCCAAATTGTAACCCCATGATTTTATAATAAAATGGCTCAGAGCAACGCTGTATTTGGCTTAATTCATGGTCTCTGATCTGTGTGCAAATTTTGTCTGTTTTTACTATGTTTGCTTTGTTTATCATTGTATATTTCCTTTAGGAATATTACAAAATACTGTGTTTTTCAGATTGAAACAATTGTATTGTAAGAGATCTAATGCTCAATTTTCTTCAATAAATTCTCAATAGCAAAGGGTTTTCCCAGTTGGTTTCCCTGTAAAAATTGTGTTGTTCAATAGGAAGCACAAGTTTATGCGTGGAGATTGTGAGAAGAAGAGTGTGCAAGATAAGCTTGTGCACAAGATTGATAGAGGAGCAAAGATCAATATTCGTGCAGGTATTTTCAAGTCTAGTTTAAGGCTGAGAGAAGGTTGTATTCTCTATTGAAACAATGTATTGTAAGAGATCAATTGCTCAATTTTTTCTATCAATAGAATTCTCTTGAAGCAAAGGGTTTTCCCAGTTGGGTTCTGTTATCACCCTAAATTTTTTGTTTCTAAGCTTTGGAAAGTTTGCCTTGTTTCTAGTCATAGTCTTATAGGTTTTGAGTCATCTCATGTCGTGTCCTTATCTTTTCCAAAAAATAATTTCACAGCCTCATTCCATGCCCTGGAAGCCTCACCATGTGTTTTGACATCAGTTTAATTCCAAAGCATTGATGTTAGTCTTGGTCTAGTCTTTCCATGGTTGTTTTAGAGTCTAAGATCTAAAAGAGAGTCTTGTTGGTATGGTCAAATAGGTTCAATACTCTGTTCTTGCCTATCACTGGTCCCGCATCACACATAAGTTCCATGTGTCAAACTTGTGTCAAGGTTTCCGTTGTGCAAAACTCACTCTAGGAGTTTTCGTAGCGCAAAACCCAGAATTTGCACTGGCTGCTCTACAAAATCGAGGATTTTGAACTAGGAGTTTTCGAAGCGCGCTACGAAACCCCTGAAGAAGCCTGTTTCAGCATAAAAGACTATGTTTTTTGCTTTTACTAGTCAACTTCCAGAAGGGTTCCTGGAACTCAATTTTCAAAACTGAAAGAGGGTTTTCTTCCTAACATACTTAACTACAAAAATCTCTTTCAGTTTCTTCAAATTCGTTCTGAGGTGGGAGAAATTTATGGTTAAACTTGCGCTACGAAACCGCTGAAAGTCAAGCTTTGTCTTTTGGTTTGAGCAGTCTTTTTCAAGATCAGTTTCTGGTCACAGGAAAAGGTATTTTGGAATTTTGAAGGATGTTTCTATTCATCAACTCTCCAACTACAATAACCTATCTCACTTTCTTCATAAGTGTTTTCAGTTGGGAGATACTAAGCTTTCTTTGAAACCCTAATTTCAGAGAACAAATTTTTCCTGTTTTACACGTGTTTTTCAAAGACAGATTCTGGACAGCTGGAGAACTGTTTTAAAAAACCAAGAGAGGTTTTTATTCTAGGCAGCATGGACTACAAAAACCTCCTTCAGTTTCGTAAAATATGTCATGGATGAGAAGATAAAGGCTCTGTCCCACGTGCCAATTTTCAAGGATCCTAAACCTAAAAACAGGGAAACATGTTCCCTAATTTCTAGGGTTTATCGTCAGCAGTAAGGTGACAACATGGGAGGCTTCATCAAATTCGACCTCATGAGGTTACAACTATCAAAGAATGCTTTCAATGTTTAGATAAGGTTGTTGTAATCATAATAAGGAGTTACACTCCTAGTTGTATTAGGTCACTAGCACTGCTAGTTAACATCTAGTTCTAATTAATGGTTTGTTTTAGGGTTAGAATAGGTGTCACTCATGGCAAATTCGAATTCTCTTGATGAGGGATGAAGGAATACATGTTGTAAATGCTATATATAAAGCAAGAGGTCGAATTAGCAAAGGGGGTTGGAGACTTTTTGGCTCAGCTGCTGCTCTATGTGCAGACTATGTATATTTTTAACCTAATGTGGAATTTCTACGTAGACAACTCAAGATTCATGAAGAGTTATTGTATGTTCTTGTTTTGATGGCATCTTCCAATACTTACATTGCAGTGGTGTTTACATATGATACTCAGAACTCATCAATGATGCTCTGACCTCCTTCATAAATAAACTAACTGTGTTTCACTGTTTTATATTTGCATTTCTGCACTTGAACTCTATAATGCCTTGACTTCCATGCTAGGTAGAATGTTTTGGCTTCACTACTCAGGATTCAAAGAGAGTTTTTAATGTCCTATTGTCTCATGGCTTTCCTCTTTCACTTGCAGTGGTAAGAATACATGTTACTTAGAATTCATCAATGATGTTCTAACATCCTTCATTTATTTATAAACTGTCTTTCCTTGCATTGTATCTTTGTTTTGTTGATGTATAAAGACTCTCTATGCCCTGACTTTCATGTTAAGCTGATCTTGCTGTGGTACTGAAACATACTTTGACTCCATAGCCCAATGGTAACCAGCCTTCATCTTTCAACCTATAAACATATAAAATCACAAACCATAGAGTTAGCCATCTATCCATATCTTTAATCAATATCATTAACCCTTTGAGAGAGCCCTCTCATGCTGAGGAGGCTAAGCCTTGGCTAAAAGATTGGTTTTAAATAGTTATACTGAGATAGTCTGATCAACAGCCTATCAGGGTCCTATTTTGGTGATAACAGGTTCCCTAGAAAAACAATGTGATTTATTGTGTGACTATGTTTTTATTTCTCTCTTATTCCATTGCTATTTGGTAGAGAAAGATTGTGAATGTGTGAAAAGAAATTTTGTTTTCAAATTATTCATACTAGTAGATCAAAATTTCTTGGAAATTATACATGGTATCACATATGTGTGCAACAATTAATAAGGAAAGCATCTAAAGTAGACCGTAGTTGTAGAAGGGACTTTTTAAGCAGTAATAAGCAATCCTAACTAGGCCGTAGGCCCTACAACAATATGCATCAATCTAGGAGTGAGAAAAGGTATGTTTTGATGTTAATTTGTTGCTAGAGGATAGAGTCCAGGTTGGATAGAGTTTTGTTTGGCAGCTTAAGAGTAGTGAGGAGGTCTGTTAGGTAGTGTCAAAAGGAGGCCTAAGCGCATATCAGGGAAGGATGTTTGGTCTGCTAGGAGAGGCAGTTTTAGAGGCACTAAGTACAGTTCTTGTGAAGGACTACAAGATTATTAGTGGGCAGGTTTTAGAGAGCTCTTGGGGGGGGGGGCGGCGGTATGGCTGACTAGGGGTTGAGAGCAAATCAATGTCTAAAGGGTGCATTGAACTTCATCGCTTGGAAAGGGAGGATCACAATAGTGCTGGAAGATAATGGGGCGGGAGAGTACATCAAGCAGGTGATAGCACCACCTCAAGACCCCCAGCAGTTGGCCCAACATAATAAGAATGATATCAAGACAAAGAGGATCATTCTAGAAGGGGTCAAAGATCATATAGTGCCTCACATCCATGAGAAGAAGACAAGTATGAGATGTATGATACAATCTTGAAGTTGTATCAGAGTACTGGTGATATCAAGAAGCTTGCTCTTAAGGAGAAGTTGAGGAGTATCCAAATGAGCAAGGATGTGCCCATCTTCCCATATTTTGACAAGGTTCACTCGGGTATGAGATGAACTATTTGGGGTGGGTATGGTTGTATCCGATCACAATCTTCAAATCTTGTGAGTTTTGCCTTACTTGACTTCACAAGTCTTGGAAGGGGTTCGAAGATGTTGTTAATGGGAGAGAGAACTTTCCAAATTGAGAAAGGTTTTGGATTGATTGCATACGAGAAGAGATCCAAAGAGGAACCATAGAAGGGAGATTAGTTATGATAGAGGACGAGGAGAATTGTGCCCTGGCAGGCAAGGGTAGCAAGGCTAAGGGCAAGAAGGGCCAAGGAGACACTGGGTCCAACGAGAAGGGCAAGAAGAAGGATCTAAGCAAGATCAAGTGCTTCCATTGCCATTAGTTTGGACACTATGCTTCTGAGTGTGTTGGTAAGAAGAAGGGGGCGAGAAGGATCATGCTACTACATCAATGAAGGTAGATGACTTTTTTGCCCAGTTCGAGAAGGATTTTTCATTGATAGCTTGCATGTCAAGCTTAGCAGATAATTGTATGTGGTATATTGATTCAGGAGCTTCCTTCCACATGACCGGGAATAGGAAGAGTTTCAACCATCTGAAGGAGGATATGCAGGTTCAGGTTGAGTAGGAGATGATGGTCAGTATGCAACTAGAGGAGTTGGTATTGTCAGCTTTCAGAGGGAGTCAGGTAATTCCCTTCATCCTAGAGATGTTCTTTATGTTCAGTAGCCACCCTTGAGGACAAGGGATATGATATCATCTTCAACAGAGGTAAGGCGTACCTCCAGCCCTTAGCTTTTGGATGCAAGAAGCAGATATGTGTGAGGGTGAAGAATCTCTACAAGTTGCAGGTAGAGACAGGTGCAACCTTTGAGTAGTAAGGCAGGTAGTGCACAAAGTAGAGATGTGATGGTTGAGCGAGAGAAAGATAGAGCTCTCAAGATGGAGCCTCAATCGGTATCTTAGTTTCAGTCTAAGCTAGTTGGCAGTTGGGCTGACCAACAGGATGATGAAGAGGAGGAGCAAAGTTCGCAGAGTATGGTGGGAAAGGGCAGGTCTTCAAAGCAAGTTCCGCATAAGAAAGTAGGGAAGCCTTCTAGCTAGAGGGAGCAGTTGCAGCAATGGAGAACTTGGTAGAATTGAAGACAAATCTAGGTGGACGAGGTTCTTCCAGGAACATCTTCCTCGCTAAGAAGGATTGTTGAAAATCAGCGAGAAAAGTGGTTTCTTGATTTGTGCCTTAATTCAAGGAGTCAAAGTCGAGTTCCTTGTTGTGCATAGCTGAGTTCCTAAAATTTAGGAGTTTCCCTAAAAATTAGGAGTGCATGAGGCAATTAATTGATGTGTTGAAATTGAAAGTCATGTTCTTGATTTTCTAATGTGAGTTAAATTGGGAATTGAAAGCTTAAGTGGAGTTAGCCTCCTAAATTTTAGGAGGATCTAGTTAACTAGTTCTATTGACTTTTGTTAACTAGAAAAGCTCCAATTCAATTCACTAATTTTAACCATTCAAATTGCCTTTAAAAGAAGGAACGAAGGCACAAGTTTCATCATTGTTTTGGTGAGACCAAGCAATAAGACGCACAAGTTTGTGCTTGGAGCTTGTGAGAGGAAGAGCGTGCAAGAGAAGCTTGTGCACAATATTGATAGATGAGAAAATATCAGTGTTCTTGCAGGTGTTTTCAAGCCTAGTTTAAGGTTGAGAGAAGGTTGTATTCTGTATTGAAACAATGTATTGTAAGAGATCAATTGCTCAGTTTTTTCTATCAATAAAATTCTCTATCAAGCAAAGGGTTTTCCCAGTTGGGCTACCTAGAAAAACAATGTGTTTTATTGTGTGACTGTGCTTTTATTTTGTTCTATTTTGCTACTATTTGGTAGAGAAATTACGTGAATATGTGAAAAGAAAATTTGTTTTTAGATTGTTAATACTAGTAGATCATAATTTCGTGGAAATGCTACAAGGGCAAGGGCTAGAAGGCTAGAAAACCCTAAGACTAGGGCTAAAAATGACAAATGAGGGTCTAGAAGGGCAAAATAAGGGCAGAGACTAAGGGAAAAGGGCAAGATGAGGCCACGACAAGGGCAAACAAGCCCTTAGAGGTTGATGTAGCGGAAAAACAAGCTCTAGAAGGGTTAATGGCTAGGGTTAAATCCCTTTAGGGGCTGCAACAAGGTCCTAAAGGGAGCCCGAGATGGAGGACGACCTCCTAGAGGCCAAGACAGGGAAGTAGAAGGAGGCTCGAGGCCCTAAAAGGGTTGAACGACTCCTTTAGAGGGGGGCCGAGGGCCTTTAGAGACCTCGACCATCCCTAAAAGGGTTGCAACCAAGAGAAAAGAGGGGGCTGGGGGTCCCAAGTGGCCACTAGGCCTCACGGCTAGGCCAAGGGCTTAAAAAAATTTCAAAAACTTGTAAAGATACCAAAATGCCAAAGAATCATTGCCAAATTGCTGGACACTGGGCTTGGAGGATGAATGGAGGCTAGATCTTGCCTTCTTAGGCCTAGATTTGCCTCAAAACCTCAGCAAAAATCTCTTGATCAGCTTGAAGTTAACTTGCACAAATGAATCAACAAATGCCAAAACCCCCAATAATATATATATATATATATACAAAAAAAATAAAACCTCAAAAATACTAAAATCCCAAATGTTGCAAAACAAATGGGTTAGAAATAATTTACAAAAATGCAATTTTCACAAATTAGAAATATTTTAGAGAAATAAGTTTGTTGTTAAATAACAGTGGATGAAAATATTTTCGAAAAATAGATATTGGCCAAACCCTCCTGCAAAATTAAATACCATAGAGAAATCTCAGAGCCCAAACATAGTCAGCCTTTCCCCATAGTCTGTGAACTTGGAGCCCAAGGGCTAGCGTACTTGTAAATCTCTATTATATTCTCAAGAAAATTGTTAGATCATACAGTTAATCAAATCACCTAAGATAGAATATATCAATAGAATGTTCTTATCGCCGACAAATGAAATAATAACTATTAATCAATATTCAACTCAAAATAGGACCACACATAGCTAACACATACCACAGATTAGTGAAAGAAAAACACCATGAAATGAACCCCCAAGTCTTTCTATTATGATACAAAATGTTCTCAACAGAGCAACAACTCAATACCAACTTTCAAGAATTATATCATCTTGAGATTTTCAATAGAAACAAAATGACTTCTTAATATAGAGAAACCCCTCCAAGTGGAAAACAATGACTAGTTGGCTTGATCCCCATCAAAATAATCTCGACCATTGAAAATAGCTTGATCATCTTTTAATCTCCACCGTCGAATTTTTAATTTTGAAGAAAAAATCGAAATTTTCTCAAAACTCATTTTTAATTAATCCAAAAATTACTATTTTGGATTATTTTTTTCAAAAATTTGACTTTCCCTTACCTACGAATTTTTTGTTATTTTCCACTTGAGATAAATTAATTTCTCTATAATTATTTTTCACTCAAAATTAATTAATTTTTTGGCTTAGGATTTTTATTTAATTTAGCCAAAAATTGACACTAGAAGGGATTAATATTTTTTCCAAGCCATGGTGTCTAAGTATGAGAGACCATGCACTAAAATAATTTTTACATCAGATATTACAATTAATTCAACCCTCAAAGGGGGAATACACTGTTAAAGTTTACACAGATCCTTAATAATTTACCCAATTCTGCAACACAATATGATTCGGCATTGACCAAGTGTGTTTGTAATAAAATAATTTAGCCAAATGTGTTTAAATTATTCTTTAATACACTTTCACAAAGACTCGATATAACACTAGAACTCACCTAAGTCTTTGTCAACAGATTCCACCCTAGATTTGGGGTCTAAGCTGAAAGAAAGACTTTGCCAATTATTCGTGTTTAGAAACACACATAATTTAGTGAGGTTAAAAAACTTCCTAAGATGAAATCTGTTGCGAACATCAAAGGCTTACCTAGGTGTTGTTACATAATTAAATGGTCATACTAGCATCATTTACAATATAACTCGCAGAAATTGGGTTTACAATGATAAAACTATGCTGGTTGATGACTTTGAACTTTGAAAAAGTTTCTTCATGTCTTCGCATTCTGCTTCCTTGAACTGTTGACAAAGTGTGGTCAATAGGACCCATGAGTTTTCTTCACTAACTAGACCCAGAAAAATTATTTTTCTTGAAAAAATTATTCTTTTTTGGCCTCAAAGAATTTGCTGTTTTTGTTGTTGTTCTTTTTTGCCTTGCCTTGGAATTGCGTTTGTTAATTTAATTCTCCCTTGGGATTGACCACCTTCTCCAAAAATTAGTTTTTCCACTTAGAGAATTTTATTCTCTCTCAAATTCAATTTTTTGACTAATTTTTGGCTATCTTTTGTTGTTTTTTGCTAGAAAACCTAAAATAAAAATAATTTGAGGGGATTGACATAATTTCAACCCTAAAAAAGTGTTCAAAATCTAAGTTGAGGTGTATAAGTTCTAATTATGAGTACTGTACCCCCTTCATATTTTACAAATTTTTGATTTTACAATTTTCATCCAAATTATTAAATTTCCTAACCAACTCAAAATTTAATAATTGAAAATATACACTTAGACTCAACCAAATTTTGCCAGACTCACGACATGATCTAGTATGATGAAAAGAGATAGACTCAATACACTAGGATTCATTTAAGTGTTAGAATATTTCGACACATAGGAAATAATTAAGTATAACTTAGTCTAGTACATAGTTAGGTAAAGTGTGTTTCTTTAGTATGTACTTTTTGTAACTTACAATATGACGGTCACGATATGTTCTAGACATGAAGTGATCTGATGATTCATTCTCTCCTTGGTATTACCAATACTTGATCTGTGGTTTAACACCCGATTGGTACATGATCTCTATTTAAAGAGCATGGAGGGTCATTTGTCTGTGACCATTTATGAGAGAAGCTTATGTAAATTTTCCTTCTTTTTATTAATAATATTCCCTGAAGTGGCCACGTTGGACAGTGGACTGTTTCCCTCTTTGAGGGTTTTAACCGCGTCAAGAACACTGGTTTATTGATCTGTGATCTGTTTTTGAGCGGTGTCCTTTGGTGTTCAATCTAAGGAACTTACCTTGTAAATCCCTGCATGGTATCGGAGTCATTCGAGGGTTGCATCCATTGGTGATCAAAATCCGAACCCGGTACAACTGCATCTGATTGTCGTTTCCTAGATCTACTGTTTTTGACCGCTTTCAAGCCGAGAGGACTGCTCTATTGTGTTAGTAGCATCTTGTTCTAGTGAGGAACCCCTTTCGTTTCACGCAAAAAGGTTTCTGGTAGCCCTAGCTACGCCATTTTTAAGATTTGGAGGTATATAGTCTTTATTTGTAGTTATAGTTATTTATATCTTTGTTTATTTTTGTTTATAGTCATCTATAATTTTTTTATACTGGATCTATACCTTTCATTTCTGTGTATGCTCTTTGCCCCGCGATTTTGTGCGATCTTGGCAAACTAGAAATAGAAAGAAATGATTTTTCTCATGCGTATGCTCTTTTCCGTTGCGCCTTAGTGTGATCTCGGAAAATCCAAAACATTGAGGAAAATATCTAGTTTTCGGGGGACTAACCCCAATCTAACTTTAAGCCATAAGGCTTTGTTACTCTTGCTTGTTTGTTTGGTTTGTGTGGTTGTTTATCTGTTTTGTAGGCAAAAATGTGTTTTCAAGCAAGCACGCTTAGTGTGATCTCGGAAAATCCAAAACATTGAGGAAAATATTTAGTTTTCGGGGGACTAACCCCAATCTAACTTTAAGCCATAAGTCTTGGATACTCTTGTTTGTTTGTTTGGTTTGTGTGGTTGTGTTTATGTTTTGTTGGCAAAAAGGGTTTTTTCAAGCAAGCATACATCCCAAAGCTTTGTTGAGCAAAAAAAAAAAAAAACCCTTCCTCCTTTCCAATAACTATTAAATTTTTTAACTAGCTCATTTGGTCTAAAGTTACTTTATGACAATAGAGGTCTTGGGTTCAAGTCTTTTTCATTTGTTGAGTTACTTTTTCAAAATGCACATGTAACTTATGTTTTAAAGTTACTTTATGTAGAAGTGCTCTCACCCATTATAAAAAGTGATAAAAAGTGAGTCACTGATAATTCCAAAGTCACTTTATCTTATTTAAGTTACAATTTAGTGGATATTTCATAAAGTACCATTGTAAAAGTGACTCACTTATTTATAAAAGTGGGTCACATAAAGTAATCATTTTTTAAAGGTGAGTTATTTAGATTAAGTTTGGAAAGGGGGAGATTTTTTTTAAATACAAAATTATCATCAACTTCCAAACATTCACGTGGTTCCTTGGCATCTTCAACAACTTTTATTCAAAAATGCATAACATCTTCATCTAGAAGCTGTTTTCAAAGCCGTTTTTTTTGAATTGGCCTAATTTTTTGAGATATTTCCATTGGAATACTTTCTCAGCATCTACAACTTCAGTTTCTTTAAAATGAAAAGTCCATGCCTAGTTATTCTTAACAGCCCCAACTACGTCCAATGGCTATCCTACATGGTGGGTTTACTTAGAAGTAAAAGTCTTTATAGAATAGCCTCAAGCCAAGAGTCTAAACCTAAAGATGAAGATAAGCTAGCCAAATGGGAAAATAAATAAGATCAAGCACGTGGGTTGATAGGGATGTCTATTTCCCTAAACCTTAGATTCCATATCGCACAAATTGATACCTCCGATGAAACAATGAAAAAAATCAGTACTGTTTTTGGAATTAAAAACGAAATTAGAGCCCATCAACTCGAAAATGAGTTGCTTATTTTGGACCCCAATAATTTTTCTTCCATTGAAGATTTTTTGTCATTCAAGACCCTTAGACTTCACTTGGAAGGTGTTGAGGTTAAGAAGGAAGATGGTAGCCTTATCTATTCTATTCTTATTAAGTTAGGACCAACCTACTCTGTGTTTGTTTCCACCTTCCATTCCACTAGAGAAGCTTTTATTTCTCAAGGAAAAGACTACAAGTCCCCCTCCTTTGATGCCTTTCGTGATTATTTAATAAGAGAAAAAGAAAAACTCTTACAACTTGGTCTTCTTAATACTGAAAACTCTTTTAAGAAAGACTTACCAGCCCAACAACAACCAAGTTCAAAGAATCCTAAGAAGCAACATCCTAAAAAGAATGGTCCTAAACCAAACAAGGGTCCTAAGCAATCTCAATCTCAAAATGAAAAATCAACTCAACAAAATGATAAGGCAAATAAAAACAAAGGGAAGAACACTGAAAGACATTGCAATTTTTGTAATCGTGATGGCCACTTAGAATCTAAATGCTTTAAGAACATGGAAGCTTTGGAAGCAACAATGAAGAAGCATAACATTCATTTGGAGCACTCTTTAACTTCAACTTCATCTTTAGGAATAACACTTTCTGCATGTGGTTGTCAAGCATCTTGGTCTGGTTATGCACTAAATGTATTTTCTTCTTCTCATTCTCATTAGTGGCTCATTGATTTTGGTGCTTCTTATCACATGGCCAAAAACAAAGCAATGTTTTCTTCTTTAAATGATTGTACCACCAAAAATATATATGTTGGTGATGATATATCTCTTAGTGTTGAAGGGTCTGGAACTATTTATCTAGACAATGGTCAATTTAATGATGTATTATGTGTTCCTACCTTATCCTACAACCTTTTATTTGTATATCAGATAACTCATTCAAGTGAAGGTAAAACCGTTGGATTTTCACCTCATGATGTTGTAATTAAGGACCTAAGAGATCCTAGATAGAATTTAACTACTGGCATTGTTGATGATTCTACAAGGTTGTATAAGTTTGACAACTTTGGGTCATCAACTCTTCCCTCGGTATTTGTTGCTCATAATGATGAAGTGAGCAAACTTTGGCATGAGTGATTTGGTCACTTAAACTTGTTGAAATTTGGTACCGGAGGATAGGTGGTTCCCTAAGGCTTTGATCTTTGGCCTAAGGAAAAGTGTCCAAAAAGAATTTAATTTTTCTCCTAAAGTAACTTTATAATTTTTATAAAGTTAAATCTAATTTAAAAGTGACTTTAAGTGATAAAAGTTACTAAAGTCTAATTTTAAAGTGATTTTAATAAAGTTAATGTAAAATTAGAAAGAAAAGTGACTTTGGAAATAAATGACTAAGTGGGTCTTTATTAAAGTGGTGTGAGTTAAAAAATAAAAAGTGAGATTTAAATGAGCATTTAATCTCAGCCCTAGATCTCAATCTATTTCAGCCATTGGATTTAGAGGTTACCCAAAAGTCACTTAGGATTAGATTAAATGAGGAAAAGGAGGTAAGAGGTCATTCATTCTTTCATGAGCAGATTGAGAGAAGGAGAGCAAGAGAGCAAGGGAGATTTCTGGACAAGGAGGAGAAGGAGACAACAGTTTGGCACACATTCCAAGGCAGCAGTTGAGCAGATTTGTACAGCTGATTCAGCACACAATGAAAGGCTGATTTTGGCACGATTTTCTAGAAATCCGTACAGCTGGTTTGCACAAAAATCGAGGAGCAGTTTGCTATTTTTTCTGCACACAAATCAAGGTCCGTACAACACATTTATTGCAGTCAGTACAGTGCATTTAATGCAGGCCATACAGCAGCATTTAAGGCTAAAAGTGGGCACAAAAATCGAGGAGGTCGTACAACATTTATTGCTGTCCTGTTTGCTGTGAGGCACGAGAAAAGAGATAAGTTGTAAATTTGCTTGCTGATTTTTTGCTGAATATTTCTCACTGTAAAAAGGGCATTTTCAGAAATAAAGAAGAATTCTCGAACTGGTTTTCCCTAAGAGTTGTAGGGGGTAAAGAAGAACTCTCGAACTGGTTTTCCCTAAGAGTTGTAGGGGGTTTTTCCAGGGTCACTTTGACAAAAAATCACTGTGTTCAAATGTGTTAAATGACTGTTTGTACCTGCGGATTTTTTATTTCTGCATTTTTCAACATTCTGTAAAATTTCCAGAATTTGTGTTTTCAGCAATTTTTGTTTTGTTTTGTTTTGTTTTGTTTTGTTTGTTTGTTGTTGTTCTTGTTAGTTGTTGAATGTATGGATACGGGAAAGGGCATTTAACTATATGGGAGAAATAAGGTGAAACTGAAAACCGGGGTGGGAAATGAGAAATTTTTACATGGTATTAGAGCTTGAGTGCTAAAGTGCAGTTTGGGACAGCAAGGAGGAAAATTACAGCTTGCTGATTTTCCACTCAGAAAATTCCAGCAAGCTGATTTTTCACAAACAACAGTTTTATCTTTACTACAGCAGTGCTATTTTTCAGTTTTAGGACAACAGGATGTCATTGGGATTGAAGGTGGAGGATAGGCTGGATGGGCATACAAATTACAGCATTTTGGAAGGGAGAATGCAGAGTATCTTTGAGGAGGCAGAAGTCTGGGATATCATGGTTGCATACCCACAGAGACCTTTTGTTGCTACTGAGCACTCAGTTGGTGAGTATTATAAAGAACAACAAGGGTGGCTGATTCTAGATGAGTTAAGGACCATTGCATTCCTCATGTGAGAGGAAAGAGCAATGCCCATGAGATGTGGACAACATTGTCCAATCTCTACCAGAGTACCAATGAGAACCGAAAAATGGTCTTGAAGGAGAAGCTAAAGAACATTAAGATGGGTAATGATAGTGCAGCTGGATATGTCACAAATATTACTAATGTGAGAGATGAGTTGGCAGCAATTGGAGAGGCCATTCCACCCATTGAGTTGGTGCGGATTGCAGTGAATAGCCTCCCCCGTTCATGGATGAACTTTGCTGATGGGTTTTGTGCACGTGAGACCCTTCCCACATGGGAGAGGTTTTCGGATGATTGCATTCAGACATAGATCAGGAAAGGTCAGCTTGGGGCAGCCAAGCCAGTTGAGCAGGATGAGGGTGTAGCACTGTCAGCAGGAGGCAAGAAAAGCAAAGGGAAGAAGTAGGCTTCCACAAGTAATGGTGGGGGCAAAGGTAAAGGTAAACAGGGTAACACACAGAAGAACTATTCCAAGGTGAAGTGTTGGAATTGTCAAAAGATGGGACACTATGCAATTGTGTGTCCGGAGAAGAAGAAGAAGAAGGGGAAGAACCAGAGCGTGACAACTTCAGCAGAGCTTGAGGACTTTGCAGTTCGTTTTGACTGGGAGTTTGGGTTCACTGCGTATGAGTCCTCTAGTGCAGGATCACCTGCCACACAGGTTCAGAGGGAGCATGCTTTTCCCTCGATTAGCGGAGCATCTTCAGGTATCTGGTATGTGGATAGTGGGGCTTCACGTCACATGACATGAGTCTGTGAGTACTTCCTTGAGCTTTCAGAGAGTGGCACTGATATAGAGGTAGTACTCGGTGATGACAGAGTTGTTAGAGCAGTCGGGGTGGGGACATTGACATTTCAGAGGGAGTCCAAACCTCCCTTGAAGGTGACATATGTTCTTTATGTGCCAGGGATGAGGAAGAATCTCATATCCGTCTCAACTTTGGAGGACAGAGGGTATGAGGTACTGTTCAGGGGAGCACAGGTGTTGATGTATCCCAGGGGCACTCCAGCTGATTCAGCTAGAGTGATAGGTGTACACCATGCAAAGGTGTACAAGTTTGCATTCCAGTCCCTTGTGGCATTGAGCAGTAGTACCGACAACAGAGCTAGCAGTTTTGAGCTATGTGAGATTTGGCACCGCAGGATGGGACATATGTATCATGGAGCCTTGAGGACCTTGCGGGAGATCACTATAGGTGTGCCAGATTTCAGCACTGATCACTTTGATACTTGCAGAGGATGTGCGATGGGCAAGTTTGCCAAATCCCCTTTTCCCAGCAGTGATAACAGAGCGACTGGGATACTTGATTTGACTCATTATGATGTGAGCGGCCGGATGTCTTATGTTTCCTTGAGTGGATATGAGTACTATGTTTTATTCATTGATGATCACTCCAGGAGGACCTGGATTTATTTCTTGAAGCACAAGAGTGAGGTCTTCAAGCGGTTTCAGGAGTTTAGAGCTCTTGTGGAGACACAGACAGGTCGGAAGATCAAGTCTCTGAGGTCGGACAATGGGGGAGAGTACAACCTTGAGAGTTTGTTGATTATTGTGCGGAGGCAGGCATTAGGATGGAGTTCATTGTTCCTTACAACCCCCAGCAGAACGGGGTTGCGGAGAGGAAGAACAGATCCATCGTAGGGGCTGCCAAAGCTATGTTACATGATCAGGGGTTGCCATTGTTCTTGTGGGCAGAGGCCTGCAACACAGCTGTTTACTTGCAGAACGGGAGTCTGCATCGTGCCTTGGGACACATGACTTCGGAGGAGGCTTTCTTTGGGAAGAAGCCTGATATTAGTCATCTTCGTATCTTTGGATGCATTACATACTCCTACATACCCAAGGAGAAGAGGACCAAACTAGAGCCCACCGCAGAGAAGGGTATCTTTGTGGGCTACAATGAGACCTCAAAGGCCTTTTGGATTTACATTCCTGCATAGAGGACAGTTGTTGTTAGGCGGGATGTGAAGTTCGAGGAGGACAGGGCTTTTAGGAGGTCACGGGAGTTAGAGTATCTGGATCAGCCAGACCCTCAGCAGCAGTTGAGTCAGTCGCAGGGATCCAGTGGGAAGGGATCAGGAGGATCCGGAGGTACATCTATGAGGATGTCAGGTCCGTCAGTAAGCAATGGCTTGATGAGCTAGAGGGGTGGTGCTTCGGGTAGCATGCAGAGCAGTTCACTAGGGAGTCCACTGATGGACAGTTCACACAGCACCTCAGCTTCTACAGGTTCAGGTGCAGGCAGGAGGACAGAAGATAGGCAGTCAGGAGTTCAGGCTACTGATGGTGATGAGGAGGAGGAGTTTCGTTCTCCAGTGGGAGAAGTGTGCTTAGGGAAGAGGAAGCCCAAGTGGCTTCAGGACACCTTGAGAGATGCCACATTTGTTGCTGAGCCGAAGAGGCCGGTCAGAGAGAGTAGACCACTTGAGAGGTTTTGTAGCTATATGGCAATGGCTACCAGCATCCTTGACTCTGAGCCTTCTAGCTATGAGGAGGCAGCTAGCTAGCAGGCCTAGAGAGAGGCCATGCAGGAGAAGTATTCTTCTATCATGAAGAATGATGTTTGGGAGGTGGTGCCGAGGCCTGAGGGCAAATCCGTGGTTACTTCCAGATGGCTTTATAAGGTAAAGCATGCTGCAGATGGCAGCATTGAGAAATTCAAAGCGAGGTTTGTGGCTAGAGGGTTCTCCCAGGTAGAGGGAGTTGATTATGAGGAGACCTTCGCTCCCGTGGCTCGATATACTTCGATTCGCTCCATTATATCGATAGTAGCAGAGATGGGTTGGAAGATCGACCAGATGGATGTGAAGACTGCATTTCTCAATGGCTTCATACAGGAGGAGGTGTACATTGAGCAGCCACAGGGCTTTGAGGTGCATGGGAAGGAGTCCCATGTGTGTAGACTGAAGAAGGCCCTTTATGGATCTGAAACAAGCTCCAGAGCTTGGTACTCCAGGATAGATACATACTTGTAGGGGATGGGTTTCACAAAGAGTGAGGCAGATTCAAACCTTTACTATATTGTGATAGGTGAGGAGCCTCTCATTCTGGTGTTGTATGTGGATGACTTGATCATTACAGGTGCAGAGAGACTCATAGAGCACTGCAAGAAAGATCTTGTGGCAGAGTTTGAGATGAAGGACATCGGCTTGATGCATTACTTTTTGGGTTTGGAGATGTGGCAGGAGGAGGGGCATTTCTTCCTGGGGCAGGGGAAGTATATGTGGACATCCTTGGTAGATTTCACATGGAGGATTGTAAACCCATGTCGACACCGATGATCACCAACTAGAAGAAGCTTCATTCTTCGGATTCCGAGTTGGTGGATCCCACATTGTACAGGCAGCTGATTGGTTCCTTGATGTCTTTGGTCAACACTAGACCAGATATTTGTTTTGCAGTCAACACGATGAGTCAGTTTATGTGTGAGCCTAGGAAGGTTCACTGGGTGGCTGCAAAACACATTTTGTGGTAGGGTACAGTGGATTATGGTCTGGACTATAGGCAGGGAGATGGAGTGAGATTGGTAGGATACACTGATTCCAATTGGACAGGTTGTGCTTCTGATAGGAAGAGCACTTCAGGGTGCTGTTTTGGGTTGGGTTCAGCAGTAGTATCATGGTTCAGTTGGAAGCAGCAGTCAGTAGCACTGAGTTCAGCAGAAGCAGAGTATATGGCAGCCAATCTAGCTAGTTGTGAGGCTATCTGGCTTCGCAAGATGTTGTTTGGCTTATTTGGTCAGCCGTCGAGACCTTCAGTGATTTACTGTGATAATCAAAGTTGCATTAAACTCACGGAGAATCTAGTATTTCATGACAGGTCAAAGCATATCGGGATCAGATATCATTTCATCAGAGACTATGTTCAGAAGGGAGCTGTGAAGCTTGAGTATATTTCCACTGATTAGCAG
>APFE030671868.1:0-20886 GCA_000404065.3 Pinus taeda
AAAAGTTTGATGAGGAACACTTGCAATATTTAAAGCAAACATTTGAAAAATGTTGAAAATTTGGGTTGTCATTGAACACAAATACGTCTCAATTTTCCCTCAGAGAAGGAAAATTGTTAGGGCATATAATCTTAAGATAAGAAGTGAAAATTGACCCCAAAATAGTAGAAGCAATTAGTACCATCACTTTTCCAAGAAATAGAAAGGTGATACATGCCTTCTTAGAGAGGATAGACTCCTTGAGGATATTTTTGCCAAATGTTGGCATTGATGTCGTGATGAGGTGATTGTTGGAATTGATGTCAACATGGTAGTGCAGTGTTGCAGTAATTGATGGTTGGCATTATTTTCAATCTGGGACTATATTGAAGATTATATGCATATGTTTTATTTCTTGATTGTATTGGCTTACATGGTTTCTATGCTAAATTTTTATGTTGTGGATGATTTAAGGTTACTTTGATGGATTTGATGGTTTTGGCCAACTAGGTCTCCATGTATATGATGCTTGTGGTGTTTCCCTTGTGTTTCCCTTGTGTTTCCCTTGAGATGCCCTTGATGCTCCTGATTTATGGATTGGAATCCTGATGATGTGTAAAGGTGTTGTATAGTTTGTCATGATGTATCAAGTTCCATTCTATAATTGATCTTCATGATTGACTCCACTCATACAGTTTATGCACTCATGAGTTAGTTTCTACACTTATGGTGAGTATATCATGTATAAGCTTAAAAGGAGGTTGCAAAGTCGGTTTTGATACTTGTCATGCCTTGGAAAAGCTTTGCATATGTTGGAGATGTTGAGCAAGAAGTTGGAGGTAGTTCTGAGTTAAGCTGTTATGTTTTCCTTGATCCTCTGCCCCAGTTGCTCCCTTGTAGGCTTGTACATGCAACTGAGAGGCTTTGGTCACTGCTAAGTAGGCCTGTGGGTGAGTCCAGTCAAAATTTGACAGTGTTGTTCCTATGGCTATGTCTGTAAGTCAATATTTTCCACATTCCTTGTGCATCTTGGATATTTTAAATGATTTTATGATGGTTCTTTTTAAGGATTTTTCACAAAAGTTTCTAATTGACTAAATCAACATGTGAGAATGAATTTTGAAGTGTGAATGCCTTAATGGAGTGAGTAGTGGAGATAGTGGAAAAAATTGTTTAAAAAGAGGAGAAAATCGACCATTTTGGTGTGTGAGATGAGCAGAGGCTTGTGTAGAAAGCAGAGGGCAACCTCCTATAGCAGATAATGATACAAAGGTCGAATTTCTAGAAAAGTACACACACAAACATAATATACTGAGATCATAGAGTGAGGAGACTCATGGAGATATGATCTATTGTTTTAGAGACAAAGTTCGATCTGTTGATTGTGATAGAGTTTGCAGGCTCTACAACAGAGGATATTCAGAGGTAAAATATTCATATGATTGTAGTTATTGCAATAGAGTTTTAAGTGTAGAGTTAGAGTGATGGATCTTTCTATGGTTATGCTATCATTCTCATGATTGCAGGATCAATGGTGAATTGCATGGAATAATTATTTACGTTTGTTGTTTTTTATTGCAGAGAGAACATTTTTATGTGCGTGGTTTTAGTGTTACTTCTACGCTTTGCTCAAAATTTTTATGGATGAGTTATGTTGTTAGATTTGATGTACTACTAATGGAGTTGCATGTTGGAGGTTATTATTGTTGCAGAATTCTCGCATATGTTGCATGTTGCATTATGAGAATGATTGTATGAGTGAGGTCTTGCATCTCAATTTGATTTATTGAGAAATCCATAGCTTATGTATGTTGCTAGTTTGAGTTGTTGAGGTTTGATATGTTGGGGTTTGTCCTTGGGTTAGTTTTTAAGTATTGAGGTTATCAAAGAGAGAAAGTTGTTGTTTTTTGTAGGGGTCTAGTTTGAAACATTATGAAATGAAGCCCTAAATAATCAATAGATCAAGATAGCTTGGTGAAGAAGGGATGGGTGTTCCTTGCCAATGGTGGTCAGTAGCTTCAATTGAGGAAGTAACATTCTCATAGTCCAATGGGTGTGTGGCAAGGTTTGTTGGGCGTAGAGGCTTCAAGTGGATGGGTATTCACAAAGTCAATTTAGTGTGAGAATCTTCCTTGTTGAACATAGCAAACTATGATGATGTAAAATGCATGGGGGATTCATTGAGGGAGCAATACCATACCACATGCATTCATATTGGGGGATATATATTGAGGAAAAAATGACATAATATATTGAACATATAATAAGGGGTAAAGAGCTTTTATATTGGTAGGTATAAAAAGTGGATCACATAGTTAATGAAAAAATGGATACCTACAATATCTAGTGAAATTAGGGGTTTTTTAAATTGGGAAGGTGTATTAGATTTTTGTTGGCAGGGTGTTCAATAATGTAATTGTTAAAGGAATTTTCCAATATGTAGTCAAATTAAGGGTATTGTTTAGCATGCCATGAACATACGTGATATGTTAGAGGTTCATTGAGTGAAGCCCCCATGGTAAAATGATTTGTTTGATTGATAAAATTTGAAGCAAAGCAGCAGTAGCAAAAAATGGTGGTGTTTGACCCGGAGGGGGTTTCCCACTAGAGATCCTTATGTTCATTGTGCATGATTATGTGATTGCCTTGATTTAGTTTTGTTAAAGATGAGTGTTTATTTACTCATGAATTCATGTGTGTTTTCATATGACTACATAAGATAAAATTGTGAAAAATAGTTAAAATTCATCACTATTGATTCATCCCCCCTTGCCTCAGCAGTGATATGATATCCAACACAAAATTATGCTAAGATTGTGAGGGAGATTACAACATGTTGAAAAAGGATAGAGAGGTCAAATGGATTGCAGAGGTAAGAGAATCATTTTCTATAATTAAAAGGACCTTCAGAGAGGCTCCAGTCTTGGCTAGTCCCGATTATCAAAATCCATTTCTTGTCTTTTCTTTTGCATCCGCTAAGATTGTTGCAGTTGTATTATTGCATAAAAATGAAGAAGAGAAAGAACAAATAGTTATGTTTTTCAGCCAAGTGATGAGGGATGCAAAATTAAAATATGACATTTTGGAAAATAAAGCCTATTCTCTGGTCAAGGCCTTGAAGGATTTCGACACTTCTATTTTTCAGTTGAAGATAATTGTGTATGTTCCTACAATAGTTTTAAAGGAAATCCTCACACAAGGAGACAGTAAGGGTGGGAGAGGCAAATGGATAACAAAAGTCTAAGAATATGACATGAACATCAAGCCTACAAACTAAATAAAATATTAGGGATTGCCTAAGATTTTGTCAGAGGGAAATTTCTAGGAATTAGGTATAAACTTGATAACTAAACATTCGGAACTAGAGAGGATGGACAAGAAAGAGGGTGCAGGGAGAGAAGTACAAAATATTGCAATGAAATATTTTATTTTTGATTTTTATAAGTCTATTGTCCATTATTTGTTGTTTCTGGAATGCCCAACTAAGATTAACAAGACTAGGTATAGAGCACTAAGGTTGCAAGAACAAAAATATTTCATTTGCAATGGTCAATTGTATTAGAAGGAGCTCGTGGGAGTCATGTTGCTTTTCTTGGTTGAAGAAGAAGTTTCCAAGGTAATAGATGAATTATTGTTGTGCTTGTGGAGGGCACTACAGCTGGAAAATGACAACTCATATGATTTTGAAGTATGGATTCTATTTGCCTAACATATTTGATGATGTGCATGACTGAGTGAAAGCCTGCAAAGAGTATGCTGATGGTGCTAGAGCTGCCAACATGTCAAGGGGATCTCCCTGGTAATAAGTCCCAATTAGACCTCATAGCGTTTGGTGTAGGAGCCCCAATAGTGTGTCGTAAGGTAATGCCTTAATTGCGGTGTCGCACAGAGGCAAGTAGAATAACTCTATCAGCAACAAGGGTGTGACTAATGCAATGAGTCAAGGAAGGTGTATGAGAGGTTCCAACACTTTGAAGGGGGAAGGAGGTGAAGGTGAGTTCCAGGTTGAAAGAGATCGGTCCTAACTCAGCTAGGAACACACAACACAAATGACGTGCACAACTTTCAGCGGAGCAGTCCACTCGAATGTGACAATCACATCATACAAGATAAGATAACACGTACAACACTCCTGGATTAGTTTGAGACAAGTGTGACGGTTTTTATAGAAAGGTTCAAGTGAAAGGTCTATTTGATGTCTGGCAGAGCAGTCGACACAGAGGGTGACACAGACAATGACAACATTAACAACATATGCAACACATCAACAACAAGATTCATATAATTGCATGTGAATCAGTTCATACACAAGTACGTAAGTTAAAAAACACATATCATTAAAGCAACCAGAGAAATCCAACCACATGTTGTGCTATGTAACAACCCACCCACCCCCCATTTATACAAA
Source organism: Pinus taeda (assembly GCA_000404065.3). Lineage (NCBI taxonomy): Eukaryota > Viridiplantae > Streptophyta > Pinopsida > Pinales > Pinaceae > Pinus > Pinus taeda. The sequence continues at coordinate 4,388 of APFE030671868.1, forward strand.
TAATAGTTGATATTTGACATATAAATGGAGACCCTTTTTAATTTTTTTAGTCTTTGAAAAATAAATCCTAACTCTAAGAAATTGCCTTAAAAACTCTTAGAAAACAACCCAAGATTAGGATCTTTATTGAAAATCACATTTTGCATTTTTCCATGTGATAATTATAAACATATTTAAGTAAATCTCGAATTACAATATGTGATGAAACTCCCTGCTGTGATATTTCGATCAAAATGCCTTAAGAACATGCGATCACACTTCACAGAGTCACAAATAAATAACGCAGGCCATTGTGTCATCCTTTAACAATTTTCGAAATGCGATATTGCAATTTTCGCAATTTTATTTCACATTATCTCCAGGCAACGCTATATTACAACGTTTAAAAGTTGCAATGCGCCAATAAAGCATGAAGCGTGGGAAGTTTCTGTGTTTTAATATAATAATGAGTGGTTTGACAGGATAATTAATGTTTAGCAGCCTGAGGAGAGGTATTGATGTTTCAAGTTATGGCTAGTTAACGTTGAATATCTCATTCAAAATCCTCCCACAATTCAATGTCATTTCAGAGAGCTTTCATTCTTAATTGCCCTATATTGTCTACGCTGATATATCTCTTCTATTTTAGGAAAGCTTCAAAAGACATGTCATGTGAAAGGTGATGCAAAAGCAGAAAAAACAGAGCATTACAGAGTCTGAGCTATCAAAAACGTCACCTATATTCTCTAATATAGTTTGCAACGCTGATGGGGGAGTGACAGCATGGGAAGTCATATACAACAGGCTTGAGGATGAGCATCCCAAAATTACTATCGTAAAGGCAACAATTGACTCAATAAAACCTTCAGGAGTCCAATTCAAAGATGTTGCTTGTTCCTTCCTTCACAAAATAGGAGCGAGAGTGAAAATACTCCCATATAATGATATGATTAGGTGGGTGGTGGAAAATCTCAGTATTGAAGACAATCAATTTAGGAACTCAAGGATGGAGCTCATGGGGTCATTTGAATCTGAAGTCCTAAAGCAAATGTACCATATACTTGACCCTTAGGACATAAATGACAAGTCATACCTGGCCAACTTTGCAAAGAAAAATGAAGAACCTTTCAAGATGATCCAAGGGTGGAGGGTACTAGAGAACAAGTTCAAATTTGATAAAACAGGTATGTATCATGTAGCCTCCTTAGAAAAATCCTACAAATATGTAGCTGTTATGTTATGTAGGCTATACGTATTACTTAATAATACTAAGTTTTCCATAGAATGGATTCCCTTAATTGATGCATGTGTAAATTCCCACATAATGAATTGGGCCGCTATCCTATCTGATAACCTAGCCACTGCCATCTTCGAGTATCATCAGAAGAGATCATCCTCCATAGAGAATCTTCCTCCATTTTATTTCGATGCATACATCATGGATTCCATCTATTTTTGCACTAAATTTCCAATCATGGGTTGGAAATGGACCTTACAGGATCCCTACCCTATCCATCTCAGCCATAAACGGATTTGGGAATCCCATTATATACCCCATTTTCATAAAATATGCCTTGCTCTCATTTTTCCATTGCATCAATTGATTTTTAATAAGAAAGCCCCCAGGTTTTCCAAAGAAGTTGCTACAGACCTTATCGTAGTAGGCAATTATTTTGTTGAAGAATGGTTTACATACATCAGGGTTTTTGGTAGTACAATGGACCCACATGTCCTCCCTTTGTATGTCTCTGATAAACTATTAGCAAGAGAAATAGTCCCCCAGACTGTGGGAAAAGGCTTGACGAAGACCCTAAAACATAGTAAAAAGTCATTGTGGCCATCTTTTCCCATTTGGTGTGGTTCCTTTTCATTAGCAAATTTTAACCATGCAACCAAGGAATCACTAAGCCTAGAGAGCCTCAAGCTCCATACTCTGCCCAAAAGGCAATTTGATCTAGACAAAATAGCGCATAATATTACTATTGCGGTAAAGATTAAGCCCTTTAACCATGAGGCTAATAATTCTGAAGACCTTTAATAGTCAACTGAATCATTCAAACAAGCGTTCGAGTGGGCAAGTGAAAATCTGAGTCCTGAAGATTTTGAAAGCTTTCAAGAATTCAAAAGCAAAAGGCTCAAAATTATTCTGCAACATTTGTTAAAAATCGAGGACAAACCTACACCCAATGTGACCATCAATAGGGAGGGACCAAATTCTCACATAGAGTCTCAAGTGGACATAGGGAAAGCACTAGATATAGGGAAATCCCAAGACACCGATAATACAATGGAATCTAGCAGGAGGTCAGCCGAAAAGCAAGTTATAAGTGACCTGACTAAAGATATCGGTTTTGAGATCAAAAGAAGCAGTTTGGAGTAGGAGTGGGACCAATTCAATAAAAAACTATAAGACACTACTAAGAAAACAGATGCCCAGGAAACCACGAAATATCACACTCCTCTGCATACCCAAAAAATTATAGAATCTGAGTCGATGGATGAGCAAGGGACAAGTTTGCAGCAAACATAAATCATTCATACTTTACCCACATCAGAAATTGTCCTAAAGGTGACTGAAATCCATCCTTTATATGTTCTCTACAACCCACTTCAAAAGGTTTTAGTAAGGAGACAGAGGAAAAGGAGGGTAGAGACACCCAAGATTCCACCTGGGAATGAGCCGATGGACATAGTCTAGAAGGATATTACTTCCAACCCAGCTAAAAATTTGACCCGATTGTCACAGTTTATAGGGGCATATGCAACCAAAACCATGGATAAAGCTACCAAGATATCTATTTTGTTAAGGGAAAAGGATGAGAAGATAGTGCAGCTCGAGCAACAATTGCAAGTTGAAAAAGCAAATGTGAACCAACAAGTTGTTGAACAAATCACTCAATTGCAGCAGAATATGGAAGTGTTAAAGATAAGCCATGAAGTAGACATTTTTGTGAAGAACATGCAAGTTCAAGAATTGCAAGAGCCCATGCCAAAATATGATCCCTACTGTCAATGAATTCATCAAAGAGTCACTAGAGGTAAATTCCCTCCTATCAAAATAGCAAGAACAAATTTTCCAAAGAATGTCACATATCGCTCCTTATCTGATCATCAGTTACCAGTGAATGGATAAGGCTATTGACCAAAGAACTGAATTTAATGATCTAAATGCAAGGATCTCAGAATTCATCAAATGACAAGAAACAAAAGAAGGAAGGTGGGCTAATATGCCTGAGATTGAGGAGACACATAAGGACATTCTATTCATGGATTGGGATGTGCGGACCAAGAAAGTTGAATTAGCAGTGGCAAGAGTAGCAGGGGTGTCAAAGAACATAGTAAAAGCGGTAAATCACACTTTTCATGCCACCAACCTGGTGAAAGAAGGTAACCCAAAAATATTGCCCAATTTAAATGACTTGCATAAAAGATGGAAGGAAAGAGCGGAAATCTAAAGGGAAGCGATCACAAAGTTAGCAAACACTGATTGGGAGGCGTATTGGCAATACCTTGTCAAGCCACACAGCCAAATCATGACCCTCAACTGCTCACTCCATTCAACTCAGCAGATGATGCCACCTCTCACAGATGTTATTTTCACAAGACAGGTCAGAACACAGTTTGCGGCACCTCCTCAAGTCAAACTGATGGCTGATATATACGATTTAAAAGAGAAGGTGACAGATAGCAAGTCATCATTATAACCTTTGCTCATCAAGTCACTTTTATTTTTAGAGTTAGTTGACTAGTTAGGAGGAAGGTTGTTTAAAACCTCCTCAAATTTTTATATAATATATTTTTGAACATTAGTTAGAACAATTTTGTACCCTTCTCATGCATTTAGAGAAGGGTCCATAATTTTATCCAAAACATTTGCAAAGAATTCACTTCTGTAAGTTTGTGAATGCCTTGATGAAATTATGGAACATGGTCGTTTTTTTTATATATCAGACTACTTTCCTTTGTTGATGCACTATTGTATACTTGGAAGATAATTTGATCTGAAGAAAGGAGTTGATATATGTCATTAGTCAAATGAACAAAACTTCACACATATGGTAATTCTATCTTGTATGATTAGTTTTGTTTATGTTTAAGTAGTGATAGCACTTCATTTTCATGAATTGTATATGAGATATGTTCTTTCTGTTATGTGTTAATTGCACTACTATATGATGCCTAGCTGAAATTGTTTATTTTCATATATAATCATTAGATACGTGCGATATAATTGTATACATTTCTTTGACTAACTATTTAGTCAAAGAAATTATCTTTACACGTTATCACCTCTATTTAATGCATGATTGATATTTATTATCACATTTCAAACAGATATCTTTTTAGATCGCATATCACACAGAATACCTGGGTTTATATTATATTAAGTTAGCTAGATATTTGCATGACAGAATACCCCATTTAGTTATCACTATCCTTACTGTAATTTCTTGAAAACCACCCACTCTCATTTTAAAACCCACACTAGGAAATTGGTCTCATCATCCCTAGTCGAAGCCACCACTTCAAACGGAAAAGGAGATGTCTTGAAGGTCTGGACCGGGTGGTTATCCACCATGTTGGAGTAGCAGAAATCTGAGGCTTCAACACCACAATAACAACATATGCATGAAAATGTGTTGATTCTTCTTATATAAAGAAGTGTAAGTCACAATCATACAATACATCCATGTAATCCTGCTAGCCCCAACAGTGGAATGTTACGGCCACATCTGCCTGCTCCTCCAAAGAGATGTACTAGATTCGTGTAGTGGAGAAGCTAAGGCACATTACAACACTATCCAAGCCTTCTTAAAAATAGTCTTGGTAGAATCTTGGCTGACCAAAAGCCTCTACAATGAGTTATGAGGGACTATTTGTAGCAAAGGGTGGGGTGACCCTTGACACTCCCCTTTGTGACAGTTCAACTACCCTCATGACTTTTCACCTACTCTATGATTGCTACATCCAAACATTGACACTTGGCTTACACTTGACATGACTCAACATTACAACGCACATGTACTCATGTGAGACAACATGGCTTGAGAAAGCCTTGCAAGACATCACTGACACTCAGCCCATTGTGATGAGACCAACTCTATTACATGCTTGTGATGGTGAAGGTGGTGAGATGATGCCAAGCTTGGTCGTCCATGATGGTGTGCATGCACCTCATGGTGACATCTTGCTAAAGCGAACTCTTGCCTCTGTTGCAATCGGCGCATTAGTTTGGCCCCTTCATCCAAATCACCTGCTAACATGCGCATGGTCTTCTTGGGTATGGTGGAACCAAAAACAAACTGATGCATAGTGTCTATGTTGATCTTCAAGTGTCTGTTGGTGGTCATGCACATCAACTTACTGAAGTACATGTTCAACCCCAGTTGGAATTGCTTCTTGTCTTTGCCTTGTTGAGTGTGAGTGTATTGATCACTATGTCTGCTCCGTGTGAGCTGTTGGGATGGATCTTTAACTTTTACGAAAACAGTTTCATCCATAAGTGCATGTTGTGCCCATTGTTGTTCCTGATCCTACTGCAACTCATTCGTCTGCCTGTGCAGCTTCATTTTATTCCTTGAGTTTCTTCTTTGGTACATGCAACTCCCTCTTCATTCCATTCTCTATCTTCACGTGATCTTCATGTCACACTGTCACCTCATAGCCTGAGTCTCCAAAGTTGCTTTCATTATGAGTGGATCTGCTTGATCTTGCAAATTTGTTCCGCCTTTGTGTTGTCAACAACCTTCCTCTTGCATTCGTTGTATTCACTGTGTTCATTGCATTTGGTACATTGCCTACAGCTGTTGTTCATGATTCCCCTTGATGTGATGCTACTGGTTGATGTCCTTGTCTACAAACAACTTGATGTCTTCGTGAGTAGGAAAGCTCATAGACACTTGATCGACTGCATCTCCAAGCGTGCTCTGAACGGTGTCTTTGTCTATGCTCTCCTGGGAACCATTATGCCTATACTGCTGAGAGGCAGATGAACATATGCGATACCTTGAGATATGGCAACACTCATGGCAAGCAATCTATCGGTTGAAAACCAAAATGAACATGAGAACTGACTTATAACATACCTGGGTGAATGATCATGAAGGTTGCGCAATTTCAGCTCAGAGGTCGGGAGACTGACTGCCAAGACTACACAAGGCACAATCCAGGCTACTGGGAGACTGATTAACTGCTGGAACTACACAATGCACAATCCAGTTTGGCTGCTAATTACTGGGATCGCGCAATACACAATTCCAGTTGGGAAGGACTGTTGGCCCAGGCACATATTTGCGCAATTTCTTTGGCGAAGTAGCCACTGTCCTCCAGAAGTGCCTAAAACATTCCAGGATGCCAGTGCTGGGTAGGAATGTGCAAATCTAGAGAGGAAGGTGAGCGTTCCTTTCCCAGATTATGCAATGCAGCCTTGGTGAAGGCAGAGCCTGGGCCAAGCTTGGCCTGACTCGCCGACGGGAAACTGAAAGCAAGTAATTCAATGAATGCATGACAACACTAAGTGATTGTAGAAGTGATTAATAGTGCATGCAAAGCATGAATGGAAGATTCAGAAAATAGATCGACATGCATGTGGGTGAGGCAATTCGCCGGTTGGGAAAACGTCCATTAAAAACAGTTTCATGCATGAACAATAGTGAGATAGCAATGAAAACTTAAATAAATATAGGACAAACTAGTATACATTTAAATGACCGCAAGTGTTCAAAGAAATCAAGCAAATAGTACTCCCACAAGAAAAAACACAAAAAGTGATAGAAATGCAGCATAAGGCATGGGAAGCGAGATTACCCCAAAACATCTAAGCTGAATGTGCTGACTGTTCCTAGATGTGATGTGGGATGTCAAAGTTTCAAGTTTGATGTGAGGAATGAGATCTGCAGTGTCCAGTTGATGAGTTTTGATAACATCGAGGTTGTGACGTGCATGCCACAAATCTAGGGGAAGCAACAATTGGTGGGAGGTTTCTAAATTTCTCCTTGCATGTAACCTCCAACTACTAAACATAGATCCCTAAAGCAAGGGATTCCTTTGCATGCTACCTTGGGAGAAGTAGTCCATGTATGCAAGTCTATTTTGTTCAGTCCTGGAGGGAACTGGTCAACTCAGCTACACATGCAAGAGACTACTCGACTATTGGAGAAAAATACGCATTTCTGGCTCGGAGCTGGGCTAACTGCTTAGGAGGTTTACACAATTTCTAGGAAGAGTAGCTGACTGCTGCCTAGATTTATGCAAATCTTGGGCTAAACAACCCGCTACTGGAAACATTTATGCAAATCCTGCTGGGACAGTTGGTTGCCAGGTTGCGCAATCCTGGAGCCTAACAGGTTATCAGAGAGGATTACACCATTCCTAGAGGGAAGGTTTGTTTCCCTCATGGAATGTGTAATTTTCAAGGGGAAGTTGCTCAGCCTATAGCTGGACCAAGTCCTAATGAGCAGCATGTGAGGGGAATGGATCAATTATGATAGATAGGTTGCCTTTGTGCGAGGAAAACTCATGAAGCTTGAGTACTTGACAAAGCAAGACAAATTGTTGTGGAAAGTTGGTAAGGAGGCTCCAAAATAGGTTAAGGAAAATTTTTGGAGGGTGCTTGTAGCCGCTACAACACTTGGCGACACACTAGTAGAACTCCAGCTCTATGAATGGACCTTGTTCGTGAAAAGCAAGTCTAACACCTTCGAAAATATTGTTCAGCTCTTAGCTCATCTTCGTTTCGCACTAGCTTGATTGTAAGATGTAGCATTTGCCAAACTCTTGGTCGATTGACACACATTCTAATCCAAGAAAACATAGTTGTTTCGATTAGGGTTAAGGGGTATATAGGTGCACAAGCAGTATAGTCATCAGAGTCTTAGTTTCATCTCTGGTGTTGCTCCATTGCTAGCAGGCCTTGTCAGTACCCCGGTGGAGTCACATAGGAACACAAGCATGGCTCCATTACCAGCAAGCCTGGTTAGTACCCCGGCAAAGTTTCTTGCATCACTTCCCTGCACAGGAAGCCTTTCTCTTATTTTGCCTTATTCATTTTTCATTTTGAATTTTTTGACTTTTCATTTCTTTTTTTTTCATTGTGCATAACAGTTATTCATTTAAGAGGTGGAAGAGGGATCCCAAGTTATTGAGAGCATAAGAGGTTGTTCCAATAGAGAAGTAGTTTATTGTATCTCTGACATGCTTGTTAAATTTTTCCCCCTCACCTTACTCTACTTGACTGGGCTGACAAGGGTTAACCAAAAAACAACCGACTAGAGCAAGTGACCCTAGTTAGTGTGCAAGCGTTGTGTTTTCACCAAGGTTCACTTCGAACAATATGTATTTTCCTTCGACCTATCATGGAATAAAAGTAACAAGTTCGTCATACAGAGGTAGGATCATCATACAGAGGTAGGATGATAGATAACCAAGTATGGATAGTTGTACAAGCCCTCTTGCACTTTACCCAGCTCGTTTGATGAGTCACACATGTTTTCATGCGAACTAACCCACAAATGAAACAAGCGAACGAACTAACAATCAACAAGGCAAAGCAAGAGCAAAAGCAAAAATGAAATCAAAGCAAGTAAACAAACAAGAAAGCAAACAAACAAGCAAACAAAGCATGTAAGAAAACAAGCATGCATGCAAAAAACTAAAAGCAAACACTATTCCTACTCCTACACTAACGATACATGGGCCTAATCACGTGAAGTGATACTTCCAATGTAGCCACCGGCACATTGGTAGACCCATGTTGGTGAAGGCTTGGTCCATGAGAAACCCAGTTGTGCGAACCAGCAAGCAAGAAAGATATAGCAATGAATACAATGACACTTCGTGATTCAAAGTGCCCACGAGACATAAGTGAGTGCATGTGCATGACATGTAGTCTGCAGACTTATCATGGTGTTGTGTGACACTACATGCAACTTTGAAGCATAAGCACACTCTTGACTATGACATGCAAGCAAACAAAAGAAACAAAGATAAGTTGCAGCATGCACGAGTGCTTGCAATGTAACACTCCTCCAATGCATAGGCAATGGGATCGTGTAGTTCAAGTGGAGGGAGTAAAATCTGAGTGTTGTATTTATCTTTAGTGCATACAGATGAGTGATGAGGAGCCTTGAGTGATTGAAAAATTTCCTGTTCATAAGTGAAACCAACCTCATGATAGCAAGGGCCTGACATAACCATCAGCTCGAGCTGAAGTGTCTCGATGGTCTATGGGGTTTCGACTTCATTGATAGATGGATCTTCATATACCAATGGCTTAGACATATCAACAATGAGTGAATCAACATCATGATTGGATGATGAGGTGAAGATATCATGACAACCAAGATCAGAAAATTTAGGATGTTGGTCGGCATCGTCATGGTTGGACCAATCACATAGAGGGGTAGATGAAAAGTGAACAAACTCATCCTGTATGTTTCCAAAAATGACAGATGAAGGATCAAGTGAATTTTCAATGAGTAACTTATCCTCTCCTTTGTCGAATGATGGACTATCATTTGGTGAGTCTTGCGAGTGATCAACAATGGGTACATCTATGGATGAAGATACACTTGCAAAATCATGGATGGCAGGTTCACCAAAGAGGTTAGGAAAGAACAAAGGGGACTCAGATAGAAGGGAGTCATCCATCACTGAGTGTTGATGTTCAAGCTCCCACTCATACTTTTCATGAATGACATCACATGTTGGTTGTGCAACACCGACTTCGTTAGTGTGTTGTTCCTCATTCACAACAAGTGAAGAGTCTGAAATGGATGAACACAAGACAACATCATCCAGAGGAACACTTGAGTGTGAAGATGGAGGTCGAAGAAAATAATTCATATGAGAACTTGAAGGACTCACAACCAAATCTACGTGAAAATCGAGTGGAGAGTGTGAAGGATAAACAAGTGTGTGAGCATGATCCTCAACATCATTGGGCAGTGCTGGAGCTGCTAAATGAGAGGGAAGGGACAGTCAGTTGAGAAGGTGCTTGCTCCCACATGAGATTGCACAGTTTCATCAATGAAGAATGTTGAGTGAGGCTTGATATCAATCTTCCTCTTAGTATGGGCATATTTCTTAAGGAAATACTCCAACCAGTGCCAAATATAAGCAAATTTCATCTAGCTCTTCGGAGCTTGAAACTGCAAGTCATGGAAGCACTGCCAAAAATCAATAATGGATTCATGCAGAGCCCTCCATTGCTGTAAAAATTTCTGGTCAAGATAGTCTGGATTAAAATTATAGAACATGTATTCAATGAGATCACAGAAGTTCTCAAATGAGTTCATGGTGTCAACTGATAGGCGGAGCACCCAACGAAATGGATATTTGTGAAGTGTGTATGCAAGCAAAAAATTGACTTGTTCATCAAAAAACTCATCTTCCTCATAAATCATGATAAGAAATTTATATAATTTCTCATTCCAGGCCAATTTTCCTTCACCATCATACACGTGAGTGGAAAAGAGATGAAAATCTTCCCCAATATGGAGACATCTTCATGATTTGAAAAACACCTCGGGGGAAGAAGAGCGCAAGATTCCATGAAAGATATGCAAAGGTTCAAAACTGGATGAGAGGATACAACTTCTCATCAGGCCCTCCTTCTAGCACCAGAAATGTTGACGATGTTGGACCCGCCAACATTTCAAGGGGATCTCCCCGATTAGACGTCCCAATTAGACCAAAGACTGTTTGGTGTAGGAGTCCCAGCAATGGGCCATAAGGTAATGCCTTGACCGCGATGTCGCAAAGAGGCAAGTAGAATAACTCTATCAACATTAAGGGTGTGACTGATGCAATGATTCAAGGAAGGTGTGTGAGAGGTTCCAACACTTCAAAGGGGGAAGGAGGTGAAGGTGAGTTCCAAGTTAAAAGAGATCAGTCCCAACTCAGCTAGGAATACACAACACAAAGGACATGCACAACTTCCGGTGTAGCAATCCAATCGGATGTGACAGTCACATCATACAAGGTAAGATAAAACATACAACACTCATGGATCATTCTGAAACAAGTGTGACAGTTGTTATGGCCAAGGTTCAGGTGAAATGTCTCTTTGATGTCTGGCAAAGAAGTCGACATGGACAGTGACAACATTAACAACATATGCAACACATTAACAACAAGGTTCATATAATTGCATGTGAATCAGTTCATACATAAGTACGTAAGTTAAACAACACATATCATTAAAGAAACCGGAGCAGTCCAGCCACAATAACAAGATATGCATGAAAATGTGTTGGCTCTTATTATATAAAGAAGTTTAAGTAAAAATCATACAATACATCCATGTAAACCTACTAGCCCCAATAGTGGAATGTTACAGCCACATATGACTGCTCCTCCAAAGAGATGTACTAGCTCCATGGAGTGGAGAAGCCAAGGCACGTTACAATATTATCCAAGCCTTCTTCAAAATAGTATTAGTAGAAGCTTGGCTAACTAAAAGCCTCTACAATGAGTTATGAGGGACTATTTATAGCAAAGGGTGGGGTGATCCTTGACATTCCCTTTTGTGACAGTTCAACTACCCTCATGACTCTTCACCTAATCTATGGTTGTTACATCCAACCATTGACACTTGACTTACACTTGACATGACTCAACATTACAACGCACATGTACTCATGTGAGACAACATGGCTTGAGCAAGCCTTGCAAGACATCACTGACACTTGGTTTGTTGTGATGAGACCAACTCTATGACATGCTTGTGATGGTGAAGGTGGTGATCTGATGCAAAGCTTGGTCATCTATGACGGTGTGAATGCACCTCATGGTGACATCCTACTGAAGCGAATTCTTGCCTCTGCTACAATCAGTTCATTGGTTCGACCCCTTCATCCAACTCGTCTGCTAACATGCGCATGGTCTTGTTGGGTATGGTTGAACCAACAACACACTGATGCATAGTGTCCGTGCTAATCTTCGAGTGTGTGCTAGTGGTCATGCACATCAACTTGACCAAGTACATGTTCAGCCCCAGTTGGACTTGCTTCTTATCTTCGCCTTGGTAAGTGTGTTGAATGGGTTGGATTGCATGCATGCACTCAACGTCATGCATGGTGCTAAATCCCTTGCATGCGATCAACAACACTACTCACCATGTCTGCAATGTGTCAACTGCTGGGATGGATCTTTAACTTGTATGGGGGTAGTTTCATCCGTGAGTGCATGTTGTGCCAACTGTTGTTCCTGATCCTGGTATAGCTCATTCATCTGTCTATGTAGCTTCAAGTTCTTCCTTGAGTTGTTGCTTCGGCACATGCAACTCCTTCTTCATTCCATTCTCTATATTCACGTGTGTCACCTCATAGCCCGAGTCTTCAAAATTGCTTTCATTATCAGTGGATCTGCTTGATCTTTCAACTTTTTCCCACCTTTGTGTTGTCAACAAACTTCCTCTTGCATTCGTTGTATTTGCTGCGTTCGTTGCATTTGGTATGTTTCCTTCAGCTGTTGTTCATGATTCTACTCACTGTGATGCTATTGCTTGATGTCCTTGTCTACGAACAAATTGATATCTTCGTGAGTAGGCAAGCTCATAGACACTTAAGTGACTGCATCTTCAAGCATTCTCTGAATGGTCTCTTTGTCTCTGCTCTCCTGGAAACCATTGTACATGTACTACTGAGAGTCAGATGAACACCTGTGGTACTTGGAGATATGGCAACACTCATGGAAAGAAATATGTCAGTTGAAAACCAAAATGAACATGAGAACTGACTTGTAACATACCTAGGTGAATGATCATGAAAGTTGTAGAATTTCGGCCGGGAGTTAGGGAGACTGAATACCAAGACTGCACAAGGCACAGTATGGGCTTCTAGGAGACTGACTTACTGTTGGAACTGCACAAAGCACAGTCCAGTCTGGTTGTTGACTATTAAGATTATGCAATGCACAATTCCAGCTAGGAAGGATTGCTGGCCCAGGGACAAATTTGCACAATTTCTTGGGCCAAGCAGCCACTGACCTCCAGAAATGTGCAAAACAGTCCTGGAGGCCAGTGCTAGGTAGGAATGCACAAATATAGAGAGGAAGGTGAGCCTTCCTTTCCCAGATTGCACAATGCAGCCTTGGTGAAGGTAGAGCCAGGGCCAAGGTTGGCCCGACTCGTCGACGGGCAACTGAAAGCAGGTCAATGAATGCTTGGCAACACTAAGTGATAGTAGAAGTGATTAACAATGCATGCAAAGTATGAATGAAATATTTAGCAAATAGAACAACATGCATGTGGGGAGGGAAAATTTTAAGAACCCCCCCTAAATTTATAAATATAATAAATGGGCGAATCTCCATGGTATATAGGAAAAATGGAAGGCGATTTTATCAATAATATAATATGTATATATAATTTTTTGGCGAATCTCTCACCAGGCATGGCGAATATTTTACTCAATTATAAAATCTTGTAATATCTTGGCGAGTCTTTCACTAAATAATAAAACTTTGTAAAGTCCTAGTGAATCCTAGCATTGTGAACTCTTAGAGATTTTTTTGAAAAAGTATAAAACCATATATGACAAGAGCCACATGGTGGAAATATCACTTTTTTTATTTCACATTTCCATGACATGGAACTTGTTTATAAAATTATAAAAAAGCCAACCAAGTCCCTTATAATATGCAGGTAAGCTTATAATAGAGTCTGATACCTCTACTATGCTGTCTCATTCAAGTGTCATATTGTTAATACTTAACTGTGAAATCACAACTCTCTCAAAACTCAACTCTATAGTGTAATAAACTTTGGAAATTGAATCTGACAACTCTATAAAAAGGATTAGTGAAATAGAAGCTTTTGTTAATGAGCCCACTAACTATCATTGCTAAACAATCAATCTAGACTATGAAGTCTTCCATCTTGATCACAATCGTGCTCACAATCAAGGGAGTGCGACCACCTGGCTTGACATAATGGCCATCATAGTGTCACTTTGAATCTCCTTTCCTGTGTGGATGTTTTGACAAATCAATGTGAAATCAAAGTCACTTTGAATTTTCTTTCTTGCGAGGGATCACATCCACAGTTGATTAGTAAAAGATAATCTACTATATATTATGTTCAAGAAACTGACTGCAATCTACTGTGGAAACGAGACCTGAATTCTATTCTAAATTTGAATATCTTAGGACAACATAAGAGATAAAAATGCATATGGCCTTAGTAGCTAGAAAACAATCACTCCATCATTACAAGACCACCTATATTTTGGCACTTAATCTAAAGAATGGCACTAGTTGTAGTGCTTATTTGCATTAACGCCATGGAAAAGCAACAACAATGTTTCAAAGCACACTTATTGGAAAAGTTGTAATGTTCCAAGAATATTTAATGATAGCATATGAACCTCATAGCTATGGTGGGGAAACTAGGGAACCCAAATCTTGGAAGATATCTCATACCAAATCTGAGAAAAAAATAAAAAAGGGAAAAAATCAAAATATATAAATCAAGCAATGAATTGTTTACAAATCAAATACAATTCCTTTAACTAATAGTTAAATTGTGGTGATATATTCAAATATTTAGTAAGAGGGGAACTTCAAACCATGGAATATTACCTTTGTCATTACAGTCATCCCTCAGTGACTGAGATTACAAATCAATACTTATGGAAAGATTGTAAGCAATTCTGTGAAATAGTAAAGCATAACCTCTATGTTCAAGCAACAAAATCAAGACATTGTTACATCTAGAGCCATAATTGATACATAATCAATGAATCAAGTCCTTGTATGGCACAGGCTTGTTTCACAACCTCTATTTTCTCAATAACAAAATCAAGACATTGTATGTGGTTATTTCTAAAAGGAAACTGCATTTTAATTTGGAAGAGGATCTTATCAAAAGACATGGATTTATTCAAAGCTACAAAGCCTAATGGGTTACTGAAAAATAGGTTGGAATATGGGATCATGATACTTAAATTGAAAAAATATGATTTCCTTTTAGAAACATTACAGTTATACAATGTTTTTTCAAAGAATTAGAATTTGAAATTGGGCCTTTCTATCAAGACAAATTTTCATTAATAGAATGTACTTTCCTACCCGAAATGTTGTAGATATCCAAGAAAAACTTGAAAATCATAAGAGAACTTATCATAATGTACTTTCTTTCCTTCCTTAACATTATTAAAGAGTTGAGGTTCCCCATGTCATCAGGTAACTTTCAAAGGAAATGACAGTTAGTAATAGTCCAATTCACAACTGAAGATGTGTCACAAATATGAGGGGGCATCTCCTCCAAATCACAAAAGTGCTCCAGGTTAAAATCTAACATTATTGGAAGCTTAATGCTCGGCTAGGTGTTATTGAACCCAGACATTTTTCCAATCAACACTAAAAGCTTAAAGATAGCTTCTCTAAGTCCTACATGACTTTACTATGCTCTTGAAGTGGGGGAACATGCAGGCTCTCCAAGTGAATAGTATTAAAATAAGTGAAGATAAGGCCGAGAGATCATTCAGTGTGGATCTCTTTAACCCATAATTGAATACTATTAGGACTTCCAAATTTTTCATGGAACTCAAAAATGTTGGAAGAAAGTATTTGCTTCCAGAAAAGAGTAAAACTAAAGCCTATGCTTGAGGACAATTGATGTCACACCACTAACACTTCTCCATGGAATCTGTATAGGTAAACCACAAATGTAGAATTCCATTAGAATATTGTGTTTATTGAATACACAAATGAAATCATTGAATTTCTTTAAAATATTTTTTGAAATCAAAATTACCAAAATTACATATTGATAACCTAGTGGGTGTAGGATAAAATTCACCCGTATCATTCATAGAAAGCATGAGAAAAAACCTAATACTATATATGAAACCAAGAAAAAATAAAATTCATCACTTTAGGGACCTCTTAACCACCCTGCCAAAACATAAGTATGTTCCTGTTTGTAGTTAGAAAAATTACCCAAATTACAATCTCTTTACTCCATCATATGTTGGAAAGTTATAGAAGGATGACTAGTGTAATCAATCCATTCCTTTTAGCCCTGGATTTGTTTCAATTTAAAACAGAAGTATACAAATATACTTGTCCAATGTCTATGCTTTAACCATTCACCTTAAGATGTTTTTACAATATAATTTCCTAAGTCTATTTAATATCTTCATTATCATAAAAACCAACCTATATATCCCTCTAAGCACTTGGTAGACAAGAATTAAGATGGATCTAAGATGATAGAATTTCCCCTCTAAATAGTCTATGCTCACATGAATACCATGGTATTACCATGGGTCAATACCATGGGTTATCATAAACCTGAAGCTTAAAAATTACTATTAGTTATTTATAAAAATTAAAAAAATTAATAGTTGATTTTTATTTTATTTTTTATTTTAACCAAGCTAAAATGTTTAACCCACATTACTATCCACCAAGCCCCAAGAGGATCAAATATTTTTTCACTCTATGCTAGTTTGCATATCATGATATTTGATACCTCTCGGGGGTTAGTAGATCCAGAGTAAAGATGGATCTATGTT
>APFE030671871.1:0-17983 GCA_000404065.3 Pinus taeda
GTACTCGTTGAGCTGCTGCAAATAAGGCCCTCTGGCCTCTCTGATAAGTAACCAAAGGTGAGGAGCTGACATGTCTAGCGACGGGGATGTCATGCTGCTGAGATGGTCCTCCCTCCTCGTGAACAACCTCAGGATGTGGCAGGGGTGATGCTGTGAAAAGTTCACGAGAGATGAACTCCTCCCATTAGATGCCTTGCTGAGCCAACCGATGTAATACTACAAGCTGAATCAAACCATAATGGTAAAGGCTCCTATACTGCTGTGCTGGGCTCTTCCTCTGCATTATGGACACCATCCTCTCAATGTTCTGATAGAAGAAAACAGGGATATTCATCATCCTTACCCGTGTGAAGTGCATCAATATGCGGATATAGTACGAATATATTTGTGAAAATATGCCCTCACAGGTAAAATAGAGCATGATGAGCCTCATCATGGGAGCATACTCACTCCTGAGAAATCTGAATGGAAACACACCTGTCAATTGTCTTATGAATGTTGGTCTAATAAAAGGCTCAACTTGAACAGTGTCCAACACCTTGCGCTTATTCCATATCTCCCCGACATTAGGTATCCTTGTAGCCTATGAAATCACCTCGGGTGTCAAAATAAAGTCCACCCCGGCAAGGTTGACATGTCCATCATGCAAGTGTAAAACAAATAGGCGAGCCAACTCTCTGTGGTGCTGAATCTGAGAGATCTTCTCGCAAAACTCATAGCAAGACATGTACTGAAAACATGACACTGCCATAGGACAAGCCTGTAAATCTGTCAAAGAGGTTGGCTCCTCTCTCCTTTGATGACCACCCTTTCCCTTATGAGGCCTCCTCTGTACCTCAATCTCTGAAGCTGATGCCTGGTCATCACTCTGCTCATAGGTTTCAGTTTCTGACATTGTTTAGGGAGCAGAGTGGCCAAAATGTACTGTTGTTTCTGCCTGCAAAATGCTTATTTATATGTTGTTTCAAGGGGACAAGGAACATGAGGAGAATGTTAGGGGAGGGGCACTTCTAAAGGGAAAATGGGAAAAAACATATAAAATAGGGATTTAAGGGAAAAACATTGCAAAAATCATTGCATATGCATCATGATATATATTTGTTTACATTGGCATAATGAGGGGTAGGGTTAGGACTTTGAGTTTTTATTTTTTAGGGAAGAGGGGTAGGGTTTAAGGCTCTTAGCAAATTTGGAAGGGAAATTTAAATAAAATGATAAGGAATATGTAATGGGAGGTGGAAAATAGGAAATAAAAGGGATACCTCAAAACAGCATAATAAACCCTAGTAATTTTGACAACTTCAAGCCCAAAAGCACAATGGAGACTTTTACTTGCAAAATGAAGACCTTTAAAAATACAATCCTGATCTTCTTGAACTGTAGCAAGCAATAATTTTTCATGATTGAGCGCCTACCTTGCAAAATTTAGCAACTCGTGGTTCCTTAGCAGCTTGCTGGCGGTTTTGTATAGAGGGAACGCTGATGGGTCGCGTGCACTGCCCAACAGGTCTCGCGTGCCTGACGGGTCGCGCCCATATAAAATTTGCACTGGTGGAGGTGCCCTGACGGGTCGCACACCAGTCTTGACGGGTCGCACGTCTCCCAAACTCACCAAATTCACTCAAATTCTCTTGCAACTGATTTCTCTATCACTTGGATGCACAATGAATCTTGATGGAGGGAAATAGAGCCTTTATAGCCTTGCTTTGAATAAATTTCATGTCACAACCCACTTTCTAATGTTTTTACTTTGACACTTTAAAAACTTGACTTTTTTGGTTTCCTTTGTCCTGAAATTGACTCATTTAATGCTATTGCTCGATTCTTTTTGCAGGGATATCATCTGAGGGATATTGGCAAGGGAGCCAGGGTTACATGCTGTCCTTGGAAGTTTTTTTTTTTGGAATTTCATCACTTTTTACAAAAAATTTGAAAAATGACCTTGGCTTTAAAAACAGAGTTTTTAAATCCAAGGTGAAAATTAAATGTACAAGATAGAAATTTGCGAAGAAACACCTTTAAAATCATCCCTCTAGCTTGCTGAACATTTATTGACCTTCAGAGACATGACCTTGAAGAGAAACTTGACCAAAACCCTAGACCTAGGAATTTGACCTTAAGACAAGACAAGACAATCTTGAAAGAGTTTAATGACTGAAATGACTTTGATCCAGCAATGCCAAGAGCGGGAAAAAGACACCAGCTCCTCCATCAGGGTTATGGCATACCTAATGGGATGCAAAAAATGACACTGATGAGACACCTACCTATGCAAATGCAAAGAGCTTTAATCGTTGATGGAGGGCTACTAGACCGACTCTAACAGTGTGGATAGCTCGAAATATTACAGATGATTAGATGAAGAAAGAAACATTGGTTACTTCTCTACAGGATTGCACGCTAACATGGTTCATTAAGTACTGCACTGATAACCCGACTACTCCATTAGCAGAAATTCAGACGGTGATGAATAAGCAATTCAGTAGGCCTAGGTCTGAATCTTAATCAATCATTAGATTCAAGGAAATCATGATGAGGCCTATGGAAACAGCCTGGGAGCTGGATCAGAGATTGAAATGCTAGATCTGCGAAGCTAACATGAGTCTTACGAATGGACATCGTCACGAATGGTTTGTAGCTTCACTCTTGCCTCACCTAAGGGTTGCTTTATCGTAGCAAAAGATTGGAACTTAGGTGGAAGCCTTGGAAATTGCGATTAGATTGCATGAAATGTAGATTTAGGATGATGCTTTGGGAGTGTAGCAGATTCAAGTGGAGTTGCAAAATATTTTCCTAGAATTTAAAAGTCTAAAGAAGGATAGAGTGGCTCGGTCAGAGGTGTGAAAAGAAGTTTGGTGCCTAAAGTGTAAAAGCTAGGGGCATGATAAAGAGAATTACCCTTTCTTCGCCAATTATGTTGCAAAATGAGGACCAATGCCTCTGAGGCCAGAATCTCACGCAGGGCCAAGTACAGGGCCCGTGCTGTGGTGCGTTAGCTGTCAAGTGGCTAGAAAACATGTAACAGACAATTGCCACTTATTGCAAAAAATTTGTGCAGACACCGCAATAGCTCTTCTGTAACTTTTGTAAATTGGTGAGTCAGGATGAGCGTAATTGTTGTATTTATGAGTTACTGATGGAGAGAACACCTGCGTATCGAATGCAGACATAAACTTAGCCTTCAGATCAAGGTGCTAAGGGAGTGCAAGGAGGATATCAGGAGCGTGGAAGAGGCCAAGGTGGAGGAGGAACTGCGAGAGGTCGGGGACAAGTCATTTGTTACAATTGTGGAGTGCCAGGACACTACACACAAGAGTGTATGAGTCCAACACACCTGTCGTTCCAATATTGTACTCAGTTTGACCACACGATAGAATATTTCCTTGTATTGATAGCTAAAATGCAGGAGAAGATGGCACAGCCTCAGTAACCTACCCAGAACCTACAGATGATGATGGTTGAACCCCACGAAGAAGATCCTAATGTGAATATCGTGCTTCGAAGTGGAATGATGACTAACGAAGATAAAGGAAAACAACCTGAAGAAGGTGAGTGGGTCTGCAAGGCTCTAGAAAAAGAGGTTGGGTTTGAATTGCAGCACGCGAAAGAAACGTTCATAGAAGTGAAGAAAAGCTTCGCTGAGGCCTCTACCTCAGGAAGTCAGGATCAGTTGTCTGAAGAAATGGACCCCTCCATGCTTACTACCTTTTTGGAGACCTATATGAAGCTGCTACACGATACTAAGGTCATGAAAGGGTTGCAGGAGTTAATAAATAAATGTGTTGGTAAAGAAAATGCTCCTGAAGGACCTCACGTAGTCAAGAAAATTGGTAAGCATAAGGCAAGAACAGGGCGTGAGATGAGGCTCAATGTGCAAATAGGGGAGTATGAAATGGATCAAGTTATTCTTGATTTGGGGTCGGATGTGAATGTATTTCGTAAATAGACATGGGAAAGAATGGGGAGACTTGCACTGCAGTGGTCTCTAATTGAATTGAGGATGGAAAATCAACAGAAGATTATCCCCATGGGAAGATTGCAAGGAGTGACAATAGATATTGAAGACACGAGCGTGTTGGTTGATTTTGAAGTGATAGATATTGTCGATGACAACAATCCCTAGCCTGCACTCCTTGGGATTGATTAGGATATTGACATTAATGGGGTAATCAATTTGAAGAAGAGAACAATATCTTTTGAGAGGAAATCGCTCAGCATGGTAGTACCTTTGGACCCTGTAGAAGGACCACGTTATACTGAACTGGTCCGCAATTACGAAAGCGACAATGATTTGGACCAGATCTACAAAATAACAGTGCGAGACCAAGATTGGGTGAATCCGATAGCAGATGGACGCATTACATGGGACCAAGAAAGTTCTTGTACATTAGATTCAGATGATGAGTTGGAACACAAGAAGAATAGGTTGCATGATGTATCTACACTATGCTGTAACATGATGACTAAATTGTTGCACTGTGTATCATTAGAGGTAAGGAGTTTTCCTTATTATGATGGTATGACTAATGTAGATAAATTTTTTGGTTGCATTTGAAAGGGAATTGTCGGAGAAGCATCGCTTCGAAGCACTAGATTTGGCGTTGCGCACTACACCCGCAAGATGGTGGGGTGTGCATAAAGACAGGTTTGATGGATGGCGTGAACATCGAAGTATGATGAGGTTGTGGTTTGGTCACCCAAAAGTGTGACTGACGGAGAAATATGATGGGAGAAGTGGCCCTCACAATCACTTAGCAAAATGGACTGACGCTTATGGAGTAGAGCCACAACCAGAGTGGGTGCATTTGTTCTGTCACACTTTGGATGTAATACCAATGAATTGGTACCTGGAAACAAACCTCCGCCATGGCACTGACAAGTGGGATATTTTTAGACATGGATTTTTACTGACATTCAGCTTTGAGGATGGATTCGAAGGCATTGACAAAGCGTTACGGGAGGTCAAGGCAGCGGTCTTCAGAATATCGTAGGACCCCTTGGATTTGATTCAACTAGATTGGACCACCCAACTACGCCATGCGCTAGAGTGCTATAATGTGACTGCTAAAGAAGAAGACAAGGATCCAAGGAACATTAATATCCCAGAGGTAGAAGGCCACCGCGAAGTTCAGGGACCATAGATAGAGAATCCAGATATCACCGTGCCACTGAAGACCAGACAAGTGAAAATTGGCACAGAGGAAGAGCCGAAGTTTGTGAAGATAGGGGACTACTGGGATGATACTATGGTGGATAAGGTCGTCAAGTTGCTTCGCTAATATCAGGATTTATTTCCCACAAAGGTTTTAGACTTAAAAGGCATCATAGGCAATCTGGGAGTGATGAAAATAACTTTAAAACCAGACACGAAGCCTATTAAGCAGAGGCCATTTCGCCTTAATCCCAAGTACAAGGAAAAGGTCTACTTGGAGTTGGACAAGATGTTGGCAAAAGGTATTATTGAACTAGTGCAGGAATTTGATTGGGTGAGTCCAATGGTAGTTCAAGAAAAGAAGCAGGAGGATGAAATAATAATTTGTGTAGATCTCAGGAAGTTGAAAATGGTTGCGTTTATGATCCTTTTCCAACTACGTTTATAGATGAAGTACTGGATAATGTTGGTGGCAAGGAGGCCTATTCATTTACTAACGATTTCTTGGGATACCATCAGATAAAGATTGCGCCAAAAGACAAGGGTAAGACTACCTTTGCGACTTAGTAGGGATGCTTTCAGTAAATGGTAATGCCTTTTGGACTTAAGAATGCATCCGCAGTATTCTCATGCATAGTCATTATGGCATTCAAAGAGTTCATTCACAAGTTTTTGGAGGTATATTTTGATGATTGGACAATTTTTGGACTGGTAAAACACCATGTAGCAATTTGGTGGCTTGATGTTGGATACATGTAGGAGGTATCATATTGCGCTAAACTTGAATAAGTGCTTATTTTGCATCCCTTTTGGAATATTGTTGGGTCATTTAGTGTGCAAGAAAGGCTTAATGGTGGACCCTGCTAAGATCACGGTCATAATTAATTTGGAGGCACCAAGGAGTGTTAAACAGATGTGCGCAATGCTGGTTCATACTAGATACTATCGAAAGTTCATCAAGAGTTATGCTCAGATTACTGCGCCGATGGAAAAAGTATTGAAGAAGGACGCTACATTCTATTGGGATGAAGAATGTCAATGAAGTCTAGATGTATTAAAGGAGAAGATGGTCATCACGCTGATCCTACTCTTCCTGGATTGGAAGAAGGAATTTCATGTGCATGTAGATGTGTCATGTATAGCGCTGGGAGAAGTACTAACACAGGTCAATGAAGGATAATTGGATCACCCTATAGCACTTGCGAACAGGAAGCTGTCTAAGGCTGAAAAAAATTACTCGATGACAGAGAGCGGAGGGTTGGCTATGGTGTATGCACTCTAGATATTCAAACATTACCTACTAGGCAGACACTTTAAGATGTATACGGACCATTATGCGTTAAAGTACCTAGTCAACAAGCCTATTTTGGGGGGGGGGGGGGGGATATGCAGATGGTTGTTGTTGTTTCAGGAGTATGATTTCAAGGTAATTTTGAAACCAAGGCGATTAAATGCAGGGCCAGACCATCTATCGCACATTGAAACAGGAGAGGAGCCTACAAATTTGGAGGAAGGATTGCCTGACGCACAACTCTTTGCGGTGCGCATAGTAGACAATCATTTTGCATACATTATCCACTTCCTGACTATAGGAATGACTCTAGTAGGATATAATAGTCAACAGAAGAAGGAATTAGTGGTGCGCACAGCAGACTTCTCTGTGATTGCAGGACACTTGTATAACATGGGATCAGACGAAATATTGTGACGTTATGTGCCTAATTTTGAACGAAATAGTATCCTTGTTGAAGCTCGTGGAGGAGCTACAGGAGTCCATTATGCAAGAAAAGAAACAACGCAGAATATTTTATGCGATGGGTTGTGGTGGCTGACGCAGCATAAGGATTCTAAAGCATATTGTACAATGTGTGATGCATGTTAGAGAATGGGCAGGTCGTTGTGAAGGGATGAGCTGCCTTTAAATCTGCAAGTATCATTGTAGCCATTTGAGAAATGGGAAATTGATTTTGTAGGACCAATTTAGCCTCCAATAAAGAAGAAGGGTGCGCGATATATCATCACTGCAACCGAGTATTTGACTAGATGGGCGGAGGCACAGCCTATAAAGGGCTATACAAGGGCAACAACAAAAAATTTCTGTTTGAGTATGTGTTGACCAAGTTTGGTTGCCTGAATATTTTAATGAGTGATCATGGTACACATTTCCTTAATGAAATGATCAGCGCGCTGACAAAAGAATTCCAAGTTTATCATCAGAAGAGTACACCATATCATCCTCAGGCTAATGGGATAGTTGAGGCATTTAATAAGATATTGGAGAAGGCATTGACAAAGCTTTGAAATGCACAGGGGAATGATTGGGACATGCATGTACCAATTTCGTTATGGGCTTACATAACTACTTGTAAGAAGCTTAGTAGTCAGACGCTTTTTAGGTTGGTCTATGGTGCAGAGGCTGTGATGCCTATGGAGTACATTATGCCTAGTCTACACATAGCAACATTCACAAGAATGGCAGGACACGGAGCCTTAGAAGAGCGGCT
Source organism: Pinus taeda (assembly GCA_000404065.3). NCBI lineage: Eukaryota > Viridiplantae > Streptophyta > Pinopsida > Pinales > Pinaceae > Pinus > Pinus taeda. Next base: position 7,657 of record APFE030671871.1, read on the forward strand.
CGCGCAGATAGTAGGGCTCGAGGAAGATAGGTTTTTGGTTGGATTCCATCAGTAGGTTCAGAAGGAACGTGAAAAATCTTGGCACGATCAGCACATCAAACTAAACACCTTCAAGGTAAATGATTTAGTTTTATTATATGATAGTAATTTTGATAAGCTTCCAGCAAAATTTTAGATGCACTAGCTGGGGCCATATGTGATCAAAGAGATTACTGATGGTGGAGCAGTTCAGCTTGTGAAATTGAATGGAGATCCATTTCTGGGAAAGGAAAATGGAAGCTGATTGAAGCCATACACCGAGGATCTGGCCTAATGACTACATGATAGTAGCATAGTCTTAGTGCTCCAGGCAGCTACAAGGAGGCATGGGACTATAAACTACACTACCCAGGTTGTAGAGCTACACAATAAGAGGATGTCACAGTACCAGAAGGAGCGCAGAGGAAGTTTTACTATAGGGGTGGAGACCACGCACCGTAGCCAAAAAGTGACTATTACCGTCACTATTCATGATTTGACTATTAGGAGACAGTTAAAAGGAGCGGGGGGGCACATTTAAGGCATTTAAGGTTGAATTTAAGAGTGGAATATTTGGAAATCTACCGCCAATCTTGAATTTATGGACAGATTTTGGGGGGAATGGTCGAATTTGAATTCGAATTCGCCTATAAATTACATGTGGCCATCCAACGAGAAACACTTTGCATTATGAGAATTTATGTGTTGTGTTCTCTGTTGCACATGAACTGTGAGTTCTTTGAGGATTTGCTCGCAATCCCCGTGTTTGATCAGTATTTCGAGCTAGACATAAAGCTTATTCGCAATATCATGTTAGGAATAGGTCCCACAGAAACTGCAAGTACTGGGGGAGCTATCGCCTTTGAGGGAGCTACTCTAGAAGTGATGAGTATGGAGGTTCCGGCAGTAGTTCCTGCGGTTTCGAGGTTGCCAAGGCTGAAGCCTATGCCGACCAGAGAGGTCTGTAAGCCCGAGAAGGACAAGAAAAAGAAGTCAATGTTAGTGCACGAGTCATCGAGGAAGCATGAAGCTACACAAGCTCAAAGAAAATAAAATATGAGTGCGAAGGAGTAGGGGAAAGTGGTGGATCTAGAGGCAGAGGAAGGCATGGAAGATATCGATGTTGAGGGGGTGGACCCTATTTCTAGGTTGTCGGAGTATATCCCTCCGTGCAAGGTTAAAGTAAAGGTCCCGAAGGACCCAGATGAGGGACAATTCCTCCTTAACACACTCCTACTGCCGGAGAAGATAAATTTTGAAGTTCTACACTTTTCACGGATCCCACACTTGAAACTAGAAGATTGGGACTTGGTGGACCATGAGCGGTTCACCCACCTTGCCACCAAAACCTTCATGAGGAGGGTTTTCTACAAGGAGTCTGGTGTGACGGCTTTGGAGTCGATGCAATGGATTCATGGAGTCCACAAGTCAGGGTTGATGAACTTGTTATGGGTGCCCCACTACCACCGCGTCGCAACAAATCTAACTGTCATTAAGCAATTGTTGTTCCCTGTTGCATGACAGGTGCTTGTGGCTAAACGATTTGATTCCCATCACCGATATTTTGATCAATCGGATCACATTATTACAACATTCTAGATTGAGTCTGGCCAACACGTTTGGCAGAAAAACAAATGAGCGGGACCTCGCTGAGAAGATGAAGGACAAGTTTAAACTTGTCAAAAATCTGTGTAGGTATTTGATTACCAACATTACTAACCCCACGGTGAAGGTTGCCATGAAAATTTTGGCTAGCAAGATGATGAGAAAGTGTCACGCAGACGAGGTGCCAACACCAGTGGTTTCGTTAGAATCTTAATGCGTGAAAGGGTTATAGTTCAACTGGGCGCGCTACTTGTGTAGTGAGTTCCTCTCAAATTGCAGAGAGCCACAGGATGATAGTAAGACCTTTCACTATTTGTTGTTGTTGATCTCAATTGTGCTCTTTGTGTGGGACTTTCTGGAGGACAGTCAATTTCCTCCTGTCGAGAAGGATTTACCAAAAGAAGCAAAGTTTGCATCTCTCTGGGTCACAAAAGATGTTGCACGAGTCACAAAGAGTAAAGTATTTTTGGTATTGATGGAGGCGAGCATTCGCATGGCCATAAACCAAAATTTGTGGTTGTCACCAACCATGTTCAAATAACTTTTAGGGTATGCGAAGTTCAAAGCGGACTTCCACCATGTCTACATCTGAGCGCGAAAGGACCTCGAGAAGAAATGGTTCGACTTACCCTACCTGGCTACAGATGACACTATTGCAGAGGTCATCAAGAATTGGCCAACAAAGTGGCGTTCCGCCTTCGATGTGGTCACTAGGACTAGAAATTTTGCGGACAATAAGAAAAAGGAAGCAGCCAGATAGAAGGTTTAGATATTGGCTGAGAAGAGGAAGAGTGACTCAAGGGCAAGTTACGACATTTGTGTTGGGGTACCTGTTGGTACAAGGTCCCCTAGGATCAATTTTGGGGCAAAATCCCAAGTTTTGAGGCAAGAAGCCCAATATTTGTTGTAAATAATGTAAAGCCTCTACAAGATGTGGTTGCAGAGCATGTAGATAGTAAAGTGTCATAAAGGGTTTTACCCTTCTTTTATGTAAGTTGTGTCGGCTTGTATAGACCTACCCATGGTCTGCAAACCATGGGATTGTATAAGTAGGAGAGTCTTAGAGAGTCTAAGTTAGATAACGGAGGATGAAGATGAATGTAATGGGTCAGTAGAAGAAAGAGTGAAGAAGTATTAGGGTATAACAGAGGCTCTGCAACTGTGTGCACAAAGGCCTAGAGTAGAGTCCGCAGCTGAGTGCGCGGACCCCTGCAACTGAGTGCGCAGGGAAGTGTTGAGTCTGTAAGAAGAACTGAAGTATTAATAAAGAGATTATTACATAATTTCCTGTGCTTATCTATTTCCTTCTATTATGAATGAATGCGCTATTATGTTACGATGAATGATGGGTTTATGAATTAATATTATATTGATGCATGACTGTACATGATTTATATTGTTATATGAACGCAATTAATAGTAATTGTTTACGTGAAGAATATCTTATTGCATGTTAAATTTATCGAACACTTAAGTTGATCTGGGTAAATACAGAATTAGGAGTAATCACAGAGGTGCATAAGTGGTTGATTCACCTACTTAGGGTCTGCAAAAGACAGTTGTAGACCTTTGCGAAGGTCCATAGGTTAGTTAAAGGAAGTTATATCGATAAGCCTTAAAGTCTTATCGATCTGCGCAAAGGCGGGTTTACGGCATAACACGACATCATGCTCATCTTTGGGTGCAGAAACTTGGTTCTGGCATCCCCCCATACTGCTTTGGGTGAGACTTCAGTCTGCGCTCCGTGGGTTGATGCTGAAAGGGCCAGTAGTGTAGGGATTTGTTTGGAAAACTCAACTCTGAACCTGGGTCAAGACCCACTAAGCCAACAGTAGGCCACTAGTCCAATCATCTCAAGGATCATTAAAGGCCTTTAATACTAAGTTGCCAACTTGGCACACGACCCAATCCTCAAGGAACACTTCTTGGGATTGATGCACAAGTACACATGTTCCCCAACCTAGAACTCCTTAATTACACTACGTTGATATGCATAACTATTTTCCTCTTCATATGTTGTCTTTAAATTCCTCTTGATTACCTATATTTCTTGTTTCGTCTCTACCAACGTATCTAGTCCAATCAATACCATGTTCACCAAATCACTTTAGTTGATAGGAGTATTACAACTCCACCCATAAAGTGCCTCAAACAGACTCATCCTCAAGGACTCCTGATACCCATTATTGTAAGAAAAATATACCAGTGATAGATACTCTTCCCACTTCCACTGTTGATGCATGATGTACAGCCTCAACATATCGTCAAGAATCTTGTTAACACTCTTTGTTTATCCATCTGTTTGCAGATGATAGATTGTACTAAAATCCAACTTTGCTCGCAAACCTACGAACAACTCCTTCCAAAACCTGGAAGTGAACTTGGCATCTTTGTATGACTTAATCTCCTTAGGAACACCATGTAGTCTCAATATATTGTTGATGAAAATATGATCTACCTTACTAGTTGAATTAGTAGACTTCACTAGAATGACATGAGCTACATTTTTCAACCTATCAACCACAACCATAACGGAATTATGTTGTCTATATGTCCTTGGAAAACTTGTAATGAAATCCATGTAAATGACCTCCCATTTCCACTCCAAGATCAGAATCGACTGCAATAAAGCATCTGGATGCCTGCACTCTGATTTTACCTATTGACAATCCAAACACATTGTGATGAATTTAACTACCTCTTTCTTCAAATTCGTCATATAGTAGAACTTATTCACAACTATAAAAGTCTTATGATATCCTAGGTGACCTGAATACATCTTAACATGAATTCCCTCAAGATAAATCAAGACAAATCGTGAAGAGTATAAATTATTTTCTTCATAAGCATGTCCATTGCCCAAATAAGTCCATTGCACCTCACAAGTATTATGTTTAGGGAGGCATAGATTGGAAAGATAAGGGTTCAAACACCACCAGAACTACTTCTATTCTACCAAGGTCAACGAGGGCTTGCACCTATGCCTAACCATTTGATTGCATGGCCAACAAACCCCAAAGAGAAAAACTTGTTCCTAGAAGGGATTTGAAACTTGGCAAGAGGAATGAAACACACTTGCTTTACCATCTAAACAAGCCCGTTCAAATTATATAATGATGTTGCCTCTTGTTATTCCCCCAATTTGAGCTAATAGAGTTGGAAGTATAGGCAAACATGGTAAAAATTCAACTAAAGAAACCTACATAAAATCCTCAAGGAATAATACCAATTTTATCTAACAAAATGAATTAATGATGTAAGAGAGGACTTAAATGATAGAATTAACATAACTAAAGAAAAAAAAAACATATATTGTCCTATGTGAATTAATATAATGAAATACATCAGTTTAAGTTGGAAAACACACTAAAACTTTTCCTTTAAAAAAACAGCTACAACATGAAAAAACCATTCATATAATTGTGTGTAAAAATGGATAATTTAGTTAATTTTAGTCAAAATTATGATAAGAAAACTCTTAACTCTTAATTAAAGTTAAGTTAAAATATAACTATGATTAACCCTTGAATTATATGTTAACGAAAAGCAATCATTATTCCATTTGGACCAACTCTAGTGCCATGTTCCAGATGATCATATAATCCATTATTGGACACAACACTTGTGCCAAATAGATTTAATGACTCAAAAATAAAGTTTCAAGACTCTAATCCTAAATGGTTAAAACTTATTCATAAATAAAATGATCATATCCTAAAGATCTAACCACTCACAAAGAAAACATATCCAGAATAATTTGAAACAAAAGAAAATAATGTTCTAACTACATCAAGACTTTGAATTAAGCACTACAAGAAAAAAGGTCATTGGTGAGGATCATACATGTGACTGACCTTTAAGGTCTGTCACCAATGTCACATATGGTGACGGTCTTTAAAAAAGTGTTGTTGTAAGTGTATATAGTGATGGTCCTTTAAGGTTTGTCACCAAAACCATTTTAAATGACACTTTTGGTGAGGGTCGTTAAAGGCTCGTCACTAATTCTCTCTTTGGTGACACTTTTGGTGAGGGTCGTTAAATGCCCATCACTAATTCTCTCTTTTGTGACACTTCTAGTGATGATATTTTATTAACCATCACCAATGATCTTTTTGGTTATTTTTGGTGACGGTCAATAAATGTCCGTCATCATTGATCATTCCAATGAGTTTTTTTATGACGCTTCATGCCTGTGACAGACCTTCAAGGTCCGTCACCAATGTCACATATGGTGACGGTCTTTAAAAAGTCATTGTTGTAAGTTTATATAGTGATGGTCCTTGAAGGTTTGTCACCAAATACATTTTCAATGACACTTTTGGTGAGGGTCGTTAAAGGCCCGTCACTAATTTTCTCTTTGGTGACACTTTTGGTGAGGGTCATTAAAGGCCCATCACTAATTCTTTTTTTTTGTGACACTTCTAGTGACGATATTTTATTGACCCTCACCAATGCTCTTTTTGGTTACCTTTGGTGATGATCAAATAAAATGTTTGTCATCATTGATCATTCCAATGAGTTTTTGATGAAGCTATGTCCCTGTTACTATATTTTTTATCAAAAGATAACAATTTAAGACCACTGTTGTGGAGTCTTTTTTATTATGTGTCCAAGGTCATAGTGGTTATAATACTCAGTCAATTTGTTAAGAATTAATTAGTGTGTATCATTTCCCTCAAGTCATAAGAATATAGTTTTCCAATGAGTCAACACATGATTCATCTCTATTAGGTTTATTATCTAGCAAATTTCATTTAAATAAAGTTCCACTAGTGTGTGTAGGAACTATATTATTTGATACATAATCAAGCTCTATCAATTCTATTAATGAGAGAGACCTAGCACTCCTCAACACTCATGACACACCTTAATATGCTTTGGAATAATACACTAACATTCCTTGGCACCTCACATGTCTTGGAACATCATTCTACCTAGAACATCTTGCCATGAGTAGGATGCCCAAGCACATGTTGGCATGCCCTAGCATAGCATAGCACTCCCCTATCATGTGTTTGCATGCCCTAGAACACCTTGGCAAAATATTTCATTGAAAAACATTAGAACTTGGCACACATTGGAACCTATTATAAGTGTGCGTAGCATGCCCCTTTTGAAAAAGATAAAGTCCCGACTTATTAACCCTCTTATGTGTTCATTTCCTTGCATTTTAGCTTGTTTATTCCTTTTGTTTCCTTGAAACTCCTTCACGTATATTGGCATACTATGGCACCATGCACATCCTAGCATGTCTTAGCACCTAGAATGCCTTGCACTATTTGGCACATGCTAGCACACCCCAAAAATACTTAGCACACTCTATCACTTCTTGACATTCCCTGATATTACCTAGCATGCCTTACCTGTGCTTAGCATACCTTGTCACTCCCTCCTTGGCATGATAGCTAGCACTCATTCACTTCCATGCATTTTGACCTACTGATCCCTTGTTTTTTCCTAGTACTCCCTAACACTCATCAACATGTGGCACTCTCTAACACACCTTAGCACTCTTCGATATGCTCTTCCACTTCATAGCATCCATCACACTCCTTGACGCACATTGGAACTTGGCACGTGTTGGCACTTAGAAAGTATTAGCATGTTTGGCATGCGTTAAGATGACTTCATATGATTTGGCATGGTTTAATATTAAATTTGTTTGAGATCAATTATTGGAAACTAGATGAGAAGAAACAAAGGAATGTTTGGCACTTAGAATGAATTGACACTTGGCATTTAGCACCTATTGGCACCTAGTGTTGGTTTTCCTAGCATGACCCTCATGGAAAAGTTAAATTGATGACTTATTAACCCTATTATGTGCTCATTTACTTGTAGTTTGACTTGTTCCTCCTTTTTGTTCCCTTAATAGTCCCTGGCATGCATTGTCACACCCTTGTACATCTTGGCATGCCTTTGCACTTGGCACGTCTTATCTTGTTTGACATGTCTTCGTACTATCTGGCCCATGTTAGAATGCCCTAGAATTCCCTAACACACCTTGGCAGTCATGACCTTACAACTAGCATTACATTTTTCCATGACTGGGGAACATTACATTTACTAGAACCCCTTGGCACTCCCTAGTTTTCATGCCCTCTGTTATCCTCCACAATGTCCTAGGCTGATGAGGAGATTGACGGAGGTAATCACAGACTAAGCTTTTAGTTTGGTAGCTAGTCCTACCAAACTAGAGAGGGCTTTTTCTATGAAATCACAATAAATAGATGACTGGAATGTAAGGATTTTAGGCTAGATAGCTAGGTTCAAGTGGGTTTTGGAAAATTTAGGGTTTTGTTGCTAGATAAAGGAGAAAACCCAAGTAGCTAAGTCAGAGGATAAAAGGGTTACAACAAAAAATACAAAAAGGAGAAAGGTAGCATTACTTTTGTGATGGATATTAGGGTTTTTCAGTGTAGTGTAGTGTTTAGAAGAAGCGAAAGGTATTAATGAGCATGAAACGTGAATTCATTAAGCAAGAAATAAAGTAGCACATAGTGATTTTTCCATCAAAATGGAGTTTTATGCAAAGAATTTTGTTTATAAAATGTAAGGAAAACCATTGAATAATTTATGAATGGAAAGAGGAGAATAATATCTTTCATATAAATCTATAACGAAGAAAAAATAACATCACAAACTTACTACATATGAATTCCTAGATAATAGTTTCAAATTGTGTCCTTTGATTTCCAAAAAATATCCAAGTACAAGCTACAATAGTTCTCTCCTCTGAAATCCAACCCCTTCCATCACTGAGAAACTGATACATAAAGACCAAAACAACATCTTCCCACTCTTAGGGGTTCAATCAATGACTCTAGGAATTGTTCCATGAGGTCTTATAACCAAACCCTAATGTCTAGGGAAGTTAAAAACGACTTCTACAATTAACTTTGACTCCAACCTCTCCCATAAATGAGGTCAAATTTGCATCAAAACAGCTTATAAATACTATCCTCCCATTATTTACATTTACTTTTACCCCTCACATTCATCTACTTCACCCTTTTGACTTTTACAAGAGTCAAACTAGGAATTACAAAAAATTACACTGTGAAAATTTTACAAAAATATCAGAATTTCCAAGTGTACAATGAGCTGTTGGAGGCCATTTTTGAGTGCTTTTATGAAGTCAAAATCCAGATCGAAAGCCTTTTCTGGAAATCTAGGAGAGTGTAGATGTCTTTATAGTATTGTTTCACTCAAAATGACAAATTTTTGGCTGAGATATGGCCATTCTCCCAAGGTGTCTCCAGGTGTGCAACGAAATGGAAAGAGAGGGGAAAAACGGTGATTTTTGGCCTCTTTTTTGAAAATTTCTCAAAACCTGAGCCCCAGACCAGGAAAGTGGGGAAATGGGGTTTGACATTGGGTCATAAGCTTTCCAAAAATGTTGATTTTACATCATTTGGAGCCCCAAGGAAGAAGCAAAGCGTGAGCTCGTTGTGCTGCTAGACAAAAAATTGCAAGTCTGCACCAAAACAAACAAAACAAAAATCTCCAAACCCTCCCAAAATTTGTCGAGAGATGCCTCCTTATCACACCCAAAACTTTCTAACACTCCCTATCATACACTATTATTCATTCATTTCCATGCAACTAAAACTAGTCCTTCCTTATGTTTCCTTGACACTACCTAACATACCTTGTCAATGCCTCCTTAGCACACCCAAAACTTGCTAGCACTCCCTATCACACACTCTTATTCATTCATTTACATGCAATTGAAACTAGTCCTCCCTTGTGTTTCCCTTGCACTCCCTAGCATGTGTTAGTGCCACACCCTAGCACCTGACACCTCTTGGCATGCCTTAGCACTTGGCATGTCTTGGAATGACTAACATGACTTGGAACTTTCTAGCATGTGTTATCACTTCCTAGCATTCCTTGCACACCTTGGCACTCCCTAGTTGTCATGCCCTCATAGATAGCCTTACTTTTTTTGTGACTATGGAACCCAACCAAGTCATTGAAAAAATCGTGTTGTCCCTAGATAAAAGTCTCCCTTTGTCTAAATTGTATTTTCCATCCCCTTATCGTAATCGTAGGCTTACCTATTGCAAGTCCTATTATGAAATTATCCTAATACACTTTGTCCTTGTGACACCTAGAAGACACTCTTATTCGTTTGTTTCCATGCACTTTCACCTAGTTCTCCCTTGTGATGCCCTCACACTCCTCGACATGCATTGACATTGTCTGGCATGTGTTATCACACCTTTTCATTCCTTGGAATGCCCTGGCACTCCTTAGCTATCATGCCCTCATAACTACCCTTATTGGTTCTAAGACTTGGGAACCATCCAAGTCCTACCTCGACTACTATTAGGATATTCCGACACATAGGAAATAGTTAAGTTCAACTTGGTCTAGTATAGAGTTAGGTATAGAGTTAGGTAAAGTGTGTTTCTTTACCGTTGTACATTTTGTAACTTACAATCCGACGGTCACGATATGTAGTGATCCGACGGTTCATTCTCTCCTCGGTATTACCGACACTTGATCCGTGGCTTGACACCCGATTGGTCCATGAATTCTATTTAAAGCGCATGGAGGGTCATTTGTAGGTTAACCGTGCATGAGAGAAGCTTATGTAAATTTTCATTCTTTTATTAATAAATTGCCTGTAGTAGCCACGTTGGCGCAGGCCGTGGACTGTTTCCCTCTCTGAGGGTTTTAACCACGCAAAAATACTGGT